>CAKNXH010057819.1:23699-115168 GCA_932178445.1 Andricus quercusramuli
AATTGTTTCAGCAAAAAATTTCCAAATTCGAATTTATGAAAAATAATTTTCTGATGATAAAAATTGTTCAGCCCACGTAAAACTAACATGGAGTTTTCCTCATATGAACGTATATATTTTTTTAATATTTAACAAAAATGGTGGGTATTTCCATAAGCCAGGAATGAAGACAATTTTTTGTTTATGAAAATTGAATTTTTCCATTTTTCTCGGAAATGGTACAAGATATCATAAATGCGTTAGAGAACTTTGTGTAGAACTTTTTTGAATGTGCAAACCATTCTCTCAAAATTTTTTTGTATCTGTTGTTGTTTTCAAGAAAAATGCGAAAATTCGATTTTATGAAAAAAAATTCTCCTGCCCACAAAAGTTATTTTGCCCGCATTAAACTTACAAGGTGTTTTCCTTATGATAGTACAAACTCAAAAAAAAATTGGCAAACAATATAAGTGTGGGTTTTTTGAGAAAATCGACTTTTAACATTTTCAGAAAAACTGCCGCCATTTGGTTAATTTTGAAGATTTTTTTAATTTTCTCGCGGATTTCGAAATAAAGCGGTAAACTATACCAGAATCTGAAAGGAAATAGTAAATATCTAAATTAGGTCAAAAGTTATATGAGTTTAAAGAAAAAATTGGGGTATTTTTTAAAAACAAAGCCAAAAATTCAAATACGCATAACTCTGTAAAAAAATTTTTTTTCACAAATCGCAAAAATACGTATCGCCTAATTTCCTCTAAAAAACAACATATTTTGTCCCCGAGAGATTCTGCAACATCGAGTGTAGAACCTGCCTGATTTGAAATGGATTCGGTCCCAACAAAAATTGTGCACCCAAAAAACAGCTACAAATTTGTTATTGATCATTTTTTGATAGGCTGTATAGGTTTTCTTTTATTCGTAATAAACAACATTGAAAAAAAATTAAAATTTTGGACAAATGACACAAGCTATGAAAAAAAAAAAGAATAGACAAAAGTTGCCCTTCCAAAAAGAGTAAGAACGCATCTCAATTTGTCATCAATAATTTTTAGATAGGACGCGTTGTTTTTGTTTTAATCGTGAAAAAACATTAAAATTGAAAAAATTAAATTTTTTGAGGAACGACACAAGGTACGAAAAAAAATTTATAGACAAAAGTTGTTCACCAAAAAGGATCTAAAATTTGTTATTATCAATTTTTAAATAGAAAGTTGTAGATTTTCATTTAATCTAAAAGAGCTTTAACAAGAGAGAATTAACAATCACCAAATTACAGTTGTCGATGCGTTGACCTTCAATTTTAAAAGGCCTGCGCACAAACACCGAGCACGGCGGGCAGATTTTTTTAATCGATTTCGTTGAGATAAGGAAGTTATCATTAATAAGCGATCACATTTGAGAAATTTCAACGGCATCTTCACCAAATCGTTCTCACAGGCATATAAATGTATACGTGTTTTTTTCCAAACAAAAAACTATTTTTAGCACGCGCTCAAGCAATTTTTATGTATTTGACATGTAAAATGCATCCTTTTTTTACTTCTTCGATTTTGGTCAGGAAATTATAAGTGAATTTATTTAACGTTTTATGTGCTTGTTCACTTATCAGTGAATCGTGCATGTATCGCGTTTTTATATCTCAGAAATATTATGCAAAAGTTTTAGGCATATCAAAAATGGCATAAAATAGCAATGTTTGGAGGCTCGTTGCGAGCCTTAGATATGCTTGTGTAACTTGAAATTTTGAAGACACATTTTTGAGACGATGAGAACAGATTTAACAAATTAACTATATTAACCTTTCATTTACATTGAGAAAAGAGTAAGGAAAGCTTATGAAAAATTACAAATTTAAGTTTAACACCGACTGATGGGAAGAGAGGTGGACAATTTGTAACGGATTCGAAAAAAATTGACCCTCGGTTGGGCCGGTCATTGTGTACCGTATTTGGTACAGTCCCAAGCTACGGTCACTCACAATGAGTTGAACGGCAGGGTAATAATAAGTTAATAAACCTATAGCGGCTCTCTGGGTCGTACCTGTAGCTACTGTTAGGACTTCTTTATTTTAAATCAGGAAACTTTAAGGTGGTTTACGGAAAAATCGATCTCTGGTAGAATTGTTCAAAGTCGAGCTTCTATTTCAAGTAGAATGTTTTTTATATGCTAAATTAATTTCAAATCTTTCTACCACACTGATGTCGAAATAATTAATGTTAAAAATGAATACTTTAACACTGAATGCATGGGCAATGCACAGGCACTCTACATATTTTAATTTGTAGTAATAATAAAACGCTCTGGTAGAGAAATTAAAAGAATGTGTCTACTTGTGCTACTTGAAAATACAAATATTTCAGAAAAATAATAAAATCTCTTCGCCACGTACTTTTCTAGATAATAGAATGGAAAATATTGAAATTTTAATTACTCTCAAACGCATAAACGTCAAAGATTCAGTCAAAGGTCAGTGACGGCTAGTTTCAAATTGCGACGTTTAACGATCTACGAATCTGCCGCTGGCATAGGATTGGTGACTATACGTATACACACACACTAAGAATTCTGAGCCAGGAGCGCATTAGAATATTGAGTATGCGGCATCATGAAATTTTTTCAATACAGCATACAACGGCAGGCGCCCCACGGGACTGCAATATTTGTACGAGTGTAGAACTCGGAAACTACCTTAAAGCCTTTGCGCGAGTGCTAAATTTTTTTTTTTTTTTTTAATAAAAAAATAGGTATACATTTATTTGCCTGCGAGAACGATTTCGTGAAGATGCCCGTTGAAATTTCTCAAATGTGATTTTTTTGGGCCACCCTAATGTAGCTATTTTGATATTTATTTTAATTTATGATTACTATTCACTATACTTTATACACCAGCACTCCAATATCGTATGTCCCGATTTTGTAATTCCTAGAACTGCTGGCTCAGGCGAGAGAACGGTTACGACGTTTGTCGCAACGTCTCTCGCCAACCGGTGTTTACGTTTCGATTCCCCCGATTTAGTAACAAGGCCATTTGCAGGCAATTCTCCACACTGTTACTAAATCGGGGTTCTGGTATAGTACTTCTAATAAAGTCGGATGAAGCCGCGGGTCATCACTTGTGTGATTAAATTCATACAGTGATAAACCTACCACAGTATAGAAAAATGTCCACATGCTCATACCCAGTGAAAAATGGAGACCTGAAATGGGACTTTAATTAGTACCAGAAACGCGGCTAAAGCTACTAAGAATAGGCATCTGTTTCACTGGGGTTGCATCTAAGGGTACAGTTCTATCAGAAGATATAAGATTCATATTGCCAAATATTTCACACAGATTTCAATGATTTTCCAAAGATTTCGCAAAGATTTCTAAAGATTTGAATGATTTCACAAAAATTTCAAAAATGTCGTACAGATTTAAAAAATGTCGACAAGATTTCAGGTAGATTTCTAAGATTCCACCAAGATTTTAATGATTTTCCAAAGATTTTGCAAAAATGTTGAAGGTTTCGCAAAGATTTCCGATAGATTAAAAAGACTTCACAAAGATTTCAATGATTTTCCAAAGATTTCAGATAGATTTAAAAGATTTCACAAAGACTTCAATGATTTTTCAAAGATTTCACAATTTTCTTAAATATTACCAAATATTTCTAAAGTATTTTAAATATATCGAATATCGCAAAGATTTCATAAAGATTTGAACGATTTCTAGAAGATTAAAAGAATTTCACAAATATTTCCGATAGATTTAAAAGATTTCACAAATACTTCAATTATTTCACAAAAAAATCGGATAGATTTCAAAGAGTGCACAAAGATTTCAATGATTTCCCAACGTATCTGTACTACGAAGCCTGATATCGTCCTCGAAGATCTGAAGAACAAGATCATTTACGTGATTGAATTCTCGGCTCCAGCCGATGGTAATATCACGACAAACGAGGAAGAAAAACGGGCGAAATATCAAGCACTTCTTTTCGAGCTGAGCATGCACTATCAAGGCTACAAAGTCCATCTAGTAGTTCTCATAATCGGCTGTCTTGGAGCTATGAAAGCTTCATTTAGTAGCCAACTCAACAAGATTCTGGCTTGCCAGCGTCAGGCTCATTCCATCGCTAACCGGATGCGAAAGGCTGTTCTTCTGGGATCACTCCATCTGGTTCGTCAACACTGTTCCTTGCAACATTCTACAAAGATTAGTAGCTCTAAATAAGTATCCAGAGGTGAAACCTTCATCTCCAACTGTCCCGTCTGCCGCGTAAGGTCATCCGCGGCTAGAGAACTGACTCCAAGGAACAGTGTTGCCCGATGTTATCTCGCGTAAATTTCCCGCTCTTGTTTACCTTCTAAGACAGAAGGAGCAGAAGCGGATGACGTACACGTTCCAGGTGCTTCGGGGTTGGTTGCCTTAAGGAACCATGATCGTAGCTTCCGTAGCCTACAACTTCTCTCATAATAAGCGCGCATCTATCTTGGCTAGTAAAGAATAATGTTTAAAAATATTTAATTGGTTACCTTTCCAAATTTCAGAACGCCTTTATTGTTTGATTGATCTTGTAACTATTTCTACTAGTAATTAATAAAAAAAAATACTTTTTTTTCAGTGAAATTGTTATTAATTTACTTCCGTAGAACATTTCTAACTAAATAAGTATTAAGGAGGAACATGTGATGAGCAAAATCCAAGATTATTTATTGCCCTTCAAGCATGTTAAACTATGATTAATTCCGCGTTATTTTGCAAAAAATAAGAATTTTTTACCACGATTAAATTGGAAAATCAACCTTCTCAATTCCGACAAAAATAAGAAACTGGAATTTCAGCACAGGCTCGTTCGATTTTCGACTTCGAAACAGCATCAGAGTCCCACTGCAGGGCTTACAAGCCTCAATGCATTTTTCGTGACAAAATTTTTGTGCGATTTGGGTTCGAAGTACCGATACACGACCGCTGGGGGCACCACATATTATTATTATTATTATTATACCATTAAGCCATTTCCCTTCCGGGGTAGGCGTGACTTGTTCGGTTGGGAGGTGGTGAAATAGGTATATAGGTACGAGGTAGATCGGTATATGGGTACAGGGTTGTTGGGTATATAGGTGTTAGGTATAGATGTTTTAGATTGATCTGGAGTTCTCGTGTTATTTATATAAATTACACGTTCACTCCGCAACACTGCTCCGACCCAGGTTGCTGATCAATCTCTCTAGCGATCACCCCAAGTGAGGAGCCTCACAAAATTGTTATGTATGGTTCCCCACTTGGGCCCATTAGTATCCAAGGTCTTTGTTTCAGGCATCATTCACTCTATCGTCACTCTGTTTATAAACTATTTGTCGCCACACATTTCTGTCCTGGCATACTACTCTAGCTTCATTCACATCCATGCATTTTTTCATGCAGGCTCTTGTATTTCTATGGCTTCTTATGTCTCTTCGTATTAGTGTCTCATTTACAGATTCTAACCATTCTTTCGGCGGTCTACCTCTGGGCATTCTGCCATTTACTTTACCTTTATACACTTGCTTGGTCAGTGCTACCACACAATCAAGCTTTTATGTTAATGATGAGCACAGGTACACGTGCACGATAAATTTGCACGACGCGTGCCTGCCCATTTTTGACGGAAGTGAAAAATGGTGAGAAGCGCGAAAAAATAATACAAGATTAGTTGAAATTGATGGTTAGAAGATTCATGGGAAGTAAGTATCATTCCCACATAGCACACTTCCCGTAAAAAACCAAGTCTGTCCCAGGTTCAGACCTATGCTTTTTCCGAAGAAACCTGGTACAGACCTGCACTGTTAGAAATTTTCGGAAAATTCCGACACATTTAAGAAACTAAAGTAACTGAAATTGATGAAATTATGTTACTGAACACGCCATTCAGTAACTTTTACATTAAATTTACTACATTTTAATTGAGCTTCAGAAACGGTATCTGAAAATTATAAATAGTTTCGTAAAATTCCTAAATGGTAACAGAAATATAAGTTATCGTAACCGAAACAAGTGCGCAGTTGCATGCGCACTCCTCGCTTCACGATCCACCTCGGTCGCGTTCATAGCAGACCGTGTTAGCAGACAAATTATAGTGAATATAGTGAAGTTACACATCAATTGGAATTTTGAAATTTGGAATTCATCGGTATAACGGGCTAAGTCCCGAGATATTACCCGACTTAAAGTTGAGATACAAAATGGTAAGACAGCTATTCATTAAGATTAAATAGTATTTACTTGTAATTTAAATTACGCCCTCTTGTATATGAGTAGGTTATGTTTGCACACTAGCTATTCGTCTGCCTTGTACATTGTTCGGCCTGATTTGAAATGGATTCGGTTCATACACATTTTTTAATGTAGAAATATTGCCTCTTTCTTGGACAGAAATGCAACTGTTTTGTTCAAAATTCAACTATTTCCTAAAAAATGTACTTTTTGTTTGAAATTTGTATTTTTCTGTAGAAAAGTCTATTGAAATCCTTTTGGAATTTTCATTTTTCTTGTACATAAATGCAAGTTTTTGGAAATTTAACAATCTTGTTAAAAAGTCATACTATTGGTTAAAAATTCGACTATTTAGCAGAAAATTAACTTATAGATTTCACAATTTTGTTGAAAAGTCTTACTTTTTGGTTGAAAATTCTGCTGTTTTGTTGAAAATTCAACTATTTTGTAGAAAATTTAATTGGGTTAAAAATTCTGCTGTTTTGTTGAAAATGTCACTATTTTGTAGAAAATTTATTTTTTGGTTAAATTTTAGGTCGAGTATTGAGCTCCGGCAAATTTTGCCTTATTTAAAGTTTCTAGTCCGGCAAAATTTTTGTGTCAATAAGAAACTTTCTGTTCTGATCATATTTTTTGCTTCTTTGGAAAAATAGGAGAATATTTTACTATTTTATCATAAAGTGAGGAATATTAAGTTATAAATACACACAAAGTGTTATATAATCAAGAACATTACACACTAAAAGCACACAAAAGAATTCCCCATCACTTCAATATTCCTATAATAATACACTTTATCACTAATTTGCGAATTGTTTATCTTCAGATTCGAATCACGAATTCTCACGATCACTCTTCTGTGACCAGTCACTAACACTCGTATTTTTTGAAGGGAGACTGGGAAAAGGGGTTCTAGATGTGACAGATCATTCTTCTGTGACCAGTGACTAAAATTCCGTACTACAAAATTAAAATACAGCAAAAAATGCCGTATCCGTATACACTACGTAAATGGTATATTTTGGTGCTGTAAAGAGAAGTAAAATCTTTTCCGGATAAAAATTCCACTATGTAAAAAAAAATTTTTTTCCTAATTAAAAATGCATCTTCTTAAGAGAAGTTTTATCTTTATTGGATAAAAATGCAACTGCGTTTGGTTGAAAATATAATTATTTTGTAAAAAATTCATACTTGTGGTTGAAAATTCTACTGTTTTGTTGAAAATTTAACTATTTCGTAGAAATTTTACTTTTTGTTTAAAATTCACATTTTGGTGTTAAAAAATGAACTGAAGGCTTTTCTGGATGAAAGTTCAACTTTTTAAAAAAATGTGTCCTTCTTTTAATTAAACATTCATAAGTTTTAGTACAAATTTCATCTTTCTTGGATAAAAATTCAACTATTTGGAAGCGAATTGAACTATTTCGTTAAAAATTCATCCCTTTTGGTATAAAAATTCGTCCTTTTGGATGAAAAATGGAATTTTGTTCGTAGAAACTTATTTTTTGTTGAAAATTTCCTATTTTGATTTCGCAAAGTCAACTGGAATCTTTTCGGGATGAAAATTCAACTACATATTTTTTTAAAGTTTATTGTCTTTCTAAATAAAAATTCATCTGCTCAAGAGAAACTTCATATTTTTTGGATAAAAATGCAACTATTGGGTAGAGAATTTAACAATTTTGTTAAAAGGTCATCCTTTTTGAGTAAAAATTCGTCTTTTTGGATTAAACATTTCATTTTTTTCGCAGAAACTTATTTCTTGGTTAAAATTTCATATTTTGATCGCGGAAAGTCAACTAAAATCTTTTTTAACAGCAAATTAAACTCTTTTTCAAAATTTTTTTTTCTTATTCATAAATTCATCCGCTTTGGTAGAAATTTCTTTTTTTTTTTATGCAACTTTTTGGTAAAAAATTCTTCTTCTTTGCTTGAGTATTCAATTATCCTATTTGAAAGATTTAGTTGAATCACTTTGTTGAGAAATCATGTTTTTCGAGCAGTTATATTTTTAGTTGAAAATTCATCTCTTTGATTGAAAGTTTAATTATTTTGTTGAAAATTAATTTTTTCAAATTGAAAATGCAACTAAGGTAAATGTCCCAGTAATCGTGACGGTCCCAGTAATCGTGAAACTTGGTTATAGTTTGAATATATTGTTACAAAAATGTGTTAAAAGTTACATTTAATGATAAAACTAACTTATTTTTAGCATTTCATAATAGCAAATAGAAATTAGATTCATTCAAATAAAATAAAAAGCATGAAAATTGGCATCACGATTACTGGGACTGAGGTCACGATTACTGGGACGTTTACCTTACTTGGGTAAAAGTTTAACTACATTGTTAAAAATTTATTTGTTTGATTGAAGGCTTATGTCTTTGGTTAAAAATTTAAATGCTTAGTGGGAAAGTCTTTTTTTTTTGTTTGAAATTAATTTTCTAGTTGGAAATGTAACATTTCTATTTTTTAAGATTGATCTTTCTTAGTTGAAATTTCTCCTTTTTTGGTAGGGAAAAAATAATTTTCTGGGTTTAAAATTTCCTTTTTGTTGTGTAAAAATACATCAGTTTCGTGGACAAATAATTTTTGGCTGAAGTCATATTTTTTGTATTTAAATTCAATTTTTGTAGAGAAAATTCGTCTTTTTGTTAAATTTTTTTTTTTTTGCATAAATTTCATGTTTTTTTATTAAAATATAAACTATGACACTTTTTGTTGGGTATTTATATTTCTAGGTTGAAAATTCAACTATTATGTCAAAAATTTAATTATTTTGTTGAAAATTCAAGTGTCTTATTAAAAATCCATATTTTATAGTAGAAAAGACATTTCTTTGTTTAAAATAAATTAATAAATTTGAATATTTTAAATTTGTATCTGAAATACTGTTTTATTCCGTTTATACAAGATTCTATGTTGAAAGTATTACAAGATTAAAATGCAGATATTTCAATACCCTGCCCAATTCTACCAGCAATATTTAGTAAAACATTTTTGGAAAAAAAAAATACGTACAGAAAGAGTGGGGGAGGGTAGAATTATTTTGTTGCAGTTTGTTACAGGAAGCAGGGGGGTCTCAGAAAGGGCCTATAATCCGTCACCTAATTTAAGTACGGCCCCTCACACGGAGAATGTTACTTTGATACCCCCCTCCCCCTCTAAAGTATCTCGTATTTTGTGGATAACCCCTAATCTGCCTCTTCGTCAAGTTAGAAATTGTTTTTTGATAAACCATGATGTTAATTTTATAGCAATTTTAATAAACAAACCGAAATTGTTTTTATTTGATTAGTTACAATAAGAATTTTATTGCTGTTTTAAATCTATGACATTAGAAAACATTATGCATAGAACCTTTCTTAAGTTCTTCTTTGCTACATTTTTAAATTATTTTTTAATTAAAATTAGCAAAACAAATTGACAACTTCTTACCGACAATATAAGAAATTTTATGTTTTTTTATATTATTTCATATACTATATTGATATAGTAATATTATAAGAAAGTTTAATTGAGATTTTTTATTTTGTATAAAAAATAAAACAACATTTTATATAAATTTTGTGCGTACATTTTTCAAAACATGTAATATAAAGAGACAATATTGTTTGGTTCATTGATTTTAATATAAATTTGCAGTATATATTTGTCTTGAAAATATAAATTATAGTATGACTAAATACGAGCGAAGTTTATATGTAAATAACTACGTATATATTTATGTTATATAATAAACTCAATTGATCAAATGTGAAAGAAAACTTCTAATCATAAAAGATGGGCTTTGATTACATATTTGATACAATGAGTGTACGTATTATTATAACATAGATACATAAGAAAGTCGTTTGTAATAACTTCACTCGTATTTTTCTTCTATTTACATTCTCAGGACAAATATATACTACACATTTTATATTAAAATTAATGAACCGAAAAAAAATTTTCAACCCTTGAAATTTTCAGTTACAGGAACTGAAAATTCCTAAACTGTAACAGAATTTTCCGAAACATGTAACTGAAGCTGTATGCAGTTACCGTTGCTGAAATTTCTGTTACAGTTTAGGAAAATTTAGAAACGGTTTCTGCATAAAGCTTTAGTGACGTGTCTCTGAAAATTCCTACAGAAATTTCTAACAGTGTGGTTTTTTGGAAAGTGTGCTATGTGGGATTATTTTTGCAAATGGAAGTTAATTTTAAATTCAAGAAATGAACAGCCCTGATTTTGTTATTCCTAACCTCCATTCCTAACCTCAAATTTCATTCATAAAAACAGTAATTGTGTAGTTGAATATGCTATAAAGCATATGATTACAGAATGAGTTGATAATATTGTGTTTCTAATTTTCTTCTTAAAATATTTTTCACTTTTCACAATATTATAATACACGTCATTGCCTGTCATCATACAATAAAAATATGATAAATATTTACGCTTGCCGCTAAATAATAAAGCCAACCAAAAACATACCGTGCTTATCACTGACAAGATGTTTCTGTTAGTGCGGCATATGTGGTGCCACTGGCGGTCGTGTAACGGTACTTCCTAGCCAAAATCTTGTGACAGGCAAATTCAATGAGACTTGGAAGGCCTGGTCCGAACAAGGCTGCCAATGAAATTGGCGGGAAGTAATTCAAACTTGAATTATCGGAATTATAAATTGCGGAGTAAAAACAAATTAATTCATAATTATACTGTGAATGTTTTTGCATTCTTTATTTTATTATAATAAATACATAGTACTTAAAAGTATATACGTAGGTATAATAAGAAAAACAATACTTATAAGAATCCTGTAAATATAAATTTGGAATAAAGTGAGATTTTTTACAATATTGAATTTGAAATCTGTAACAGAACCAATACTTATAAAAATCTTGTAAATATGAATTTGGAATAAAGTGTGATTTTTAAATGTTTTCAATTTTAAATTTATAGCAAAAACAAAACTTATAGAAATTTTACGTGGGTATTTAAATTTGGAATTAAAAAAATATGTTATTACGTATACAAATGTCAAATAAATTTTGAATTTTTGTAAAATATTGAAATTTATAACAAAAAAGATACTTACAAGAAGCCTGTAAATATAAATTTGGAATCAAGTGGGATTTTTTAAAGTTTTCAATTTGAAATTCATTAAAAAAACAATACTTAAACTTTGAAGTTTATTACGAAAACAATACTTGCAAAAATTCTACGTAGGTACTTAAATTTGTAAGTGAAGAAAATTACCATTACGTACACAAATTTCCAATAAATTTGGATTTTTTTAAATATTGAAATTGAGAACAAAAACAATACTTATAATAATCCTATGAATATAAATTTGAAATAATGTGAGATTTTCTTCAATTTCGAATTAAAAATTTGTAACAAAACCAATACTTATAAAGATTCTGTAAATATAAATTTGGAATAAAGTGGGATTTTTTGAGACTGAATAATTTTAAATTAGATTAAAATCAAATTCAAAATCCTATATAACGTCCAATACTCAAGTTAATGTATAGAATTCCTGAGAATAAAACAAGAATCAAACGATCAAATTTTGACAACCACCACAAAATGTTCCTATTGCAATTCCAACGTTTCGGTGCTCATCCAGCACCCTTATCAAGGTAAGAAAAATTAAGAGCAGGTGGGAACAGCGACAAAACAACGACGCTCTCTCATATATACCTCGATTGTTTAAAGTTTTTAATTTGAAATTTATAGCAAATACAATACTTAAATTTTGAATTAAAAAAAAATAATTATTACGTCCACAAATTTCAAATAATTTTTTCTTTTTTAAATATTGAAATCTATAACAACAATAATACTTACAGAAATTCTGTAAATATAAATTTGGAATGAAGTAGGTTTCTTTTTAATTTTGATTTTGAAATTTAAAACAAAAACAATACTTAAATTTTGTATCGTGTGTTTTTAACAAAAACAATACTTGTAGAAATTCTGTATATATAATTTTTGAATAATCTTGGACTTCTTTAATCTTTGAATTTGAAATTTATAACTAAACCAGGATGTACTTATAATCGTTCTCTGAATATAAATATGGAATCAAGTTTGATTAAATTTTTTTTTTATTTATAACTGAAACAATATCTGCAAAATAAATAAAAAAAACAAATATTTAGGAATAAACGTACCTAAACGACTATTAACAGTTACGTCGAAAACGTCTTTGTTGTGAGCATTATCTGTTTTCTACTTAGAATTACGAATTTTATAATCCGATAAACATAAGTGACATCTTACTGCCATAGTTTTCATACACATACGCATTGACTGCAATTTTTGTCCTCTAACTTGCTTCCCAAATATGCTCTTTCCACCCGATCTTTCGTTTTGTCGTAAGCCGGCCCTTTTCACGTAACTTTTCAGATGCCATGTTTCACGCGTTTTAAAACGAGTGGATGCAGAGCACTTGGCCCCCCCCCCCCCCCTCGATGCACAGCTCTTCCATGGTTCATTCCAATCGTTCAAAGCACGGAGTAATAATAAGGAGACCGATCATGCTGTACAAAGCGCCTCGAGTTTTGACTGCGGTAACTGTACATTTGTTGCCGAGCTCAGACGTTTCTAATCAGCACATTATGGCCATTTGGTCATGCGCACTGTGATCTGCTATCTCCTTTTCTCCCGCGAGAAGTGTGCGAGTGAGCGCCGTGTTTATTGACAACTGAAAACTGAGGTTACGTTCCCGTAAATATTATTAATATTTAACAGAACACTTTTAATATTAGAAGTTAAATTATTTTAATTTTAAGTCATTGTAAATTAATAATTGTTCAACTGCTATTTATACACTAAAATTTGTTTTAAATGTTTTTTATATATTCTCTTAAAAATTTTTAAAAATGAAAAAACATTTTAAATTCTCCTAGTAATCTGAAATAAAATTTGTTATCATCATGACATTTTTGAAAATACTCAAAAAGCTTCAAAATTTTATTTCAAAATCTTCAAAATTGCACATTTTATATAACTTTCCAACTTACACTTGTTAACTTTGCAAAAACTTTTGACATAAGTTGCAAAACATTGATATAACCTCAATTTGATGTCGTTGTCATCACGGAGTGGTTGTCATGGACTGGCGCTTACTCGCACGCTTCTCGCGGGAGAAAAGGAGAGAGCAGATCACAGTGCGCATGACCGCATGGCCATAATGTGCTGATTAGAAACGTCTAAGCTGGGCAATAAATGTGCAGTTACCGTAATCAGAACGAATGTACGTAGATCGGTCTCCTTATTATTACTCCGTGGCTCCAATTCAAGGATACTTAGGTCGTTCAAAATACATTCATGGCAATATAACAAAGCCCGAAAAACATCAAAAATGTTGAAGAAATCAATTATACGAAATCCAATATTGCGTATTAGAGAAGATAATGTTTATCACTTTAATTTTGAATTCCTTTTCATTTTAGAATTTGAACTGCTAAATAAAAAAAGAATCTTTTTTTAATTTGTTAAGATTTTTCAAATAATAAATTAAAAACTAATATGCATTGCCTTTAAAATATATATTTTTTAAATCAAGACTCATTTTTACCAATTGAAGGGTAGAAATGCAAAAGAAGTCAAGCGCCAAATTTTCGAAATCGGGTTTATTAGCTCAAAAAATCAGATAAATTCTATTACACATGCCTGCCAAAGGATTTTTTTGGGGCATCATTTTTAAAAATTCCCACTAAAAAAAGGAAAGCTGGAGGGGTCAAGCGCCAATGTGTACTTGATCCCGATCGATCGTCGCGGCTGCGCAGTATCGAGAAATCACGATCGTAGCAGACGAACGAACGCGTGTGATTGGCTTGTGTTTTTGTGTTCACAGTCCGAGAAGCTTTTCTAACCACAAAGAAAAAAATCAAATTTCATTTTTCTCGACACTGGCTAATTTTTTTCAATTACTATTGGGTCCCTTCGGTTTAGCATTAAATAACCTAAAACCTAATTCCTCATTTTTTGGAATTATGCAAAATTATTACTGCTATCGTCATTTGAAGTTGAAATGTCAGTTTTACACCATTTCGAAGTCATAATTGGATTTTCAAATTTCGCGAAACTGCATGATTTTTTTAAAACAAACTTTTTGCAAATCAATTCGTCCATTCAACAGCTAGAATTCAAATTTTTAGTTTTTTCTTAAACTGCAACTTGACTCCACAATTAATGTTGAAAGATGCTAAAAGTTGATACGGACCCAAAATCTAACCTCGAAACCTGACCTGTTTCATTCATTTTCTCGAAACCGGATAGCTTTTTGTGAGCAAACTTTTTTTAGTTCGATAGAGCATGAAAGTTTCTCGAAAGTACTTTCTTATTTTTTTCTTAAATGGTCCCGTTTTTAGAAAGATGTTATAATATTGTAAAAATATTCGACGCAAGTTTTAAATATATGGATTGAAATTGTACTTATTGTTAATTTCTAAGAAGTAAAATGTGATCACATATGGTTTTAAGTTATACATATTTAAAAATCAAAAGAATTTTAAGAGATTTCATTTCAAAATTTTTTAGAGTTCTCAATAGTCGAAAATTTGTCATTACGGATTTTCAAATAGTTGGTATTTGATATTGTAAAATAAACAATTGCATTTTGAACGAAAAAATTGATTTTGTACCAAAAAAAGACGAATTTTCACAAAATATAAAAATGTTTTACCAAATATAAATTTTCTACTAAACGGTTGAATTTTAAAACCCAAAGTGCGAATTTTCCACAAATCAGTGGAATTTTCAACAAATAATTGGAGTTTTTAATGAAATATTTACATTTTCAGGTACAAAATATTAATTTTTGACAAAAAAAGCAAACAAATTTTGAACTAAAATTATGAATCAACTAAAAAGCTGAGCTTCTGAGAAAGATAGTTCAAATTTCAACCAAGGACCTTAATTTTCATACTAAGAAGATGAATTTTTAGCAATGAATGTAATAGATCATATTTCAACAAAAAACAAAAGATTGTGATCAAAAATTAAGAATAGCTGGATTTATCCAACAAAAACGAATTTTCAACAAAATAATTAAATTTTCTATCAAATTGTTCAAATTTAGAACTGAAAATATGAATTTTTTACAGAACAGTTAAATTTTCCACTAGAAAATTAATTTACTACCAAAACAGATTAGATTTTAACTAAAAGGTTGCAACTTTTACTATAAAAGGAGAAATAGCTACAGTAAGAGATGATATTTCAAACCAAAAAGATAAATTTCAATATATTTGTTGAATTTTCAAGTCAAAAAGACGAATTTTCCACAAAACAGTTGTAAAAATTAGCAGTAATTCAAATTTCATATTATATTTTCTGTCTCCAAAACAGTTTTTCTAACAATATTCAACGTGTTTTAAAGCCAAAATTAACCATTTTTGGAGCCCACGAAAGGCCTCTCCATAAGATCCTATGTTATTTGACACGTCTTCAAATAGTGATAATTCAAATTTTAACCTGGAAAGGGCCCCTAAAAAAGGCATTATGTGAAAGAGGACATATCGTCGGCTGGGAGAAGGACTGTGCCGACTCCGCTGAGCGCTGAAAACTGTGCCGATTCGGCCGGGTGCTGAAAACTGTGCCGATTCGCGCGAGCCGAGAAAACTGTGCCGATTCGGATAAGTTTTGAAGAATGTGCCGTTTCAAGAAGGATAAATCTTTGCTCCGTTTTAAGTTGGCAACCCCATGTTCTACACAGTGTCGGCGTTGCATGGGTTGGCACCCGGGGCGGATGCGGTGTGACTCTTTCGTTTTGTCACCCCATATTGTCCCTTATTGGCACCCATTGGAGCTTGGCACCCGGGGCGGACCGCCCCACCGCCCCCCCCCCTTACGCAACCACTGGTTCTACATACTAAAATACATACGTATATATATATATATATATTACAATCATAATATTCTAATTCTAATTTTAATTAAAAAATAATAATACATTATGTAATAATTATGATATTATATTATAATCAAAATTTACATGTATAATTATAATATATAATTATTGAAATGCAAGTAATCCCTTTCAGCATTATTCTTTTGAAAGCGAAAAATCTCTGATTAGAAAATGAGAAATTACATAATACCCATTTATATCAATATTGGTTTTATAGGCAGAAAAAAATATATTTTAAAGCGAAAACCAAAATATTAAGTATAGTTATTTTTATGCATCTACATTGCTACGTCCATTCGATGTTTCCTTTTGTACTGCAACGCACAGTGGTTCAGAAATGTAGTATTGTGGACAAATTCTTCTACAGGTGACATTTCTGAACCGATTAAATTTTTTATATATAAATACTCTGCATGACATTCCTCACAAAATTAAGAGAGTCAATTTTTTTATTTATTTGTTTGTTTGACAATACTTGAACAAATATAGCGGAAAAATTCCCCACTTCAATGATCTGATTTTTCATCTCGGAATCTCTTAAATATAATCATTTGAAGTCAAATCTAATGAAGTCAGTCTTAGAAATCACAAAAAATGTCTTATTAGAATGGTATAATTGACGATAAATTGTCATAATTTCAAAATTTATGAGTAACCTGGAAAGTTATAAACAATTTGTTAACCCATTAAGTCTCATGGGCAGGTCAATTGATACAGCAGAAAAATTCATGTTGAGATAAGAACATTTAAATAAAAGACGATCTTTTATGGGAAAAAAATCATTTTCGATTGCTCAAACATATATTTTGTTTAAACAATTTGTCTAATAATGTTAGAGGAAAAAACTGATAGCACCATTTAATTCTACGGAAAAAATTACATAGAGGTAATGTGTTATACAATTTTGCTGTCAACCCTATTTTTTATGTACTATAATTTAATGCAGTATATTTGTTCATTTATACTATTGTTGAAACTAAAATTGTTTGAAGAATACAACATTTAAACTCTTTTATATTAAAAATCATTTTTGAATTAAATATTTTCATCCCAACATTTAATTTTATACTATGTATATAAATTGATCTGCTTATGAAACTTAAAAGGGTAAAAAATTGTTTATTACTTTATAAGTTGTTTATAAATTTCTAAATTATAACAATTTATCGTTACTAGTACCATTACTATAATAAATTACAACAATTTAAAAACAAAAAAATTTTTTGTAACAAAATGCCATACTGTCAAATTTGTTCAAATAAATTGTTTATAATAATTAAGTAATAAATACATTTTTTAATAGAATATTTCGGATTTCTTATATATAAAAATTAATATCATTGAAGTGGACAATTTTTCCGCTGTATTTGTTTGAGTGTTGTCAAACAAACAAATGAATAAAAAAAATTGACTCTTAATTTTGTGAGGAAAGTCCTGCAGAGTATTTATGCAAAAAATTTCAATCGGTTCACAAATGTCACCTGTAGAAGAATCTGTCCACAAAAATCCATTTCTGAACCACTGTGCGCTGCAGTACAAAAGGAAACATCGAATGCACGTAGGAATGTAGATACATAAAAATAATTATACTTAATATTTTGTTCTTCACTTTAAAATATATTTTTTTCTGCCTATAAAACCAATATTGATATAAATGAATATTATATAATTTGTCATTTTCTAATCAGAGATTTTTCGCTTTCAAACGAATAATGCTGAAAGGAATTACTTGCATTTCAATAATTATATATGTAAATTTTGATTATAATATAATATCATCATTATTATATAATTTATTATTATTTTGTAATTGAAATTATAATTAGAATATTATGATTGTAATATTTGAGTGTGTGTGTGTGTGTGTGTATGTGTGTGTGTATACGTATGTATTTTAGTATGTAGAATCAGTGGTTGCGTAAGGGGGGGGGGGGCGGTCCGCCCCGGGTGCCAAGCTCCAAGGGGTGCCAATAAGGGACAATAAGGGTGACAAAACGAAAGAGTCACACCGCATCCGCCCCGGGTGCCAACCCATGCAACGCCGACACTGTGTAGAACATGGGGTTGCCAACTTAAAACGGAGCAAAGATTTATCCTTCTTGAAACGGCACATTCTTCAAAACTTATCCGAATCGGCACAGTTTTCAGCGCTCAGCGGAGTCGGCACAGTCCTTCTCCCAGCCGACGATATTTCTCCGTAAAAAAAAACAACTAATTTTGATGATTTTTCATCTGATCGATCCAATAGCCGGACTACTTTCAATGTTATTTTAAGAGATATAACGGAGTTCGATAGATTTTAAACGATTCTCAAGGTTTTAAGATTAAATTACTATTAATTAAGGAATTTTTAGAAGAGGAAAAATCCTTGATTCTATAATGGATTTCTTAAACATTTTTATGATTTTCGGGATTTTTATACTGCCATGAATGTGCATCGATGGAGGGGAGAGCCAATGTTTGGGAGCCAAGTGCTCTGCATCCACTCGTGTTTTAAATACTACAGCTGTCTACCACGAAAGTCTAAATGCTGTACATATTCCGCAACGTTACCACGTTTTTTTCGTGATTTTACAATTTACAAAATAACTCATAATGTTAAGTTTTCGAACGAAAAGAAAAACTACTGTTATTAAGAAGCACTACCTATATCACTGCAACGGTATTGCTTTGAGTATTTTATAATAATATGTTTTCAACTTTTCGGAGTTAGTGCGACTCAGTTTTTTAATTTTGTTTTGTAAATTCTTCAGTCATTTTACATTCGATTTTTCAAATTTTGCGCATATTTGACTCCTACTAAACTAAATAATTTTTTGATAAGACTTACGTATTTTATATCAGTCTATTTATGTACTTCATTACAAAAACTCACATGATTCAAAAGTTGCGCATGTTCCTTCTTAAGTTTACTGCTACATTTAATTTTACACTATTTTATGAATACGCACTTATTAATTCAGATGTTCAGAGTATATCATCAACATTTTTACCTTCTCAAACAATAGAATACGAAATTACAAATAAATATAAAAGAAATATTAATCAATTATGGCTAGAAATTTTGTTTTATTAAGTTGTGAAAATAATGGGTACAAGAATTTGCAGCATATTTAAGATTTTAAAAATGCTCATTTTGTAGACATATATACATTTTTTTTGAATCGCTAAAGTTATTTAATTAAAGAGAAATTACGTTCCATGATTCTTTAATCAATTTGAACATTTTGATTTTTGATTAATTTATTGATAGAAACTAACGACTTGTTTCAGTTTATTGATGGGCTATGGCAGGATGGCTACTATTTTTACAATTTTCGTCTCCCGGCTTTCCCCAGGTTCTCCAGGTAAAAATTCGCGATTTCTCCCGGTTTGGTAGGTACAGAGCGAGGGGCTATTCACTAGGAAATCAAGGGCACTAATGCTCATTTAACTTGATTAAAATCTTCGAAATCAGTATGAACTCGATGAAGTCAGCGATTACGACTTTTAATATGAACAGAATCTTCTAATATTAGTTAAGCTTGGAGATCACTGGGAAATCATCTGAAATCATTTTTTCATAACTGAATTCAAGAGTGAATTCAGTGGAACACTGAATTCTCTGAGTTCGAAATCAGCGAAATCAGTTGAACTCTACGTACTGCTCGAAGAGGTGACTGTGTCAAAACTGTAGCACGGACACTTCGTATAGCGTTTGCATGCGCCGAGAGTGTGCGTATTGTTCTCGTTGTTTACCGTGAAAGCCCGTTGAAGGCGGTTGAAGGGTGTGTTGTGTATTCAAATTTATTTGGCATAGATTTGATTAAATTAATTAAAAATCAATATTTTCATGTACAAAATTATTGTGGAATCTAAATTTTAGGGCCTGGAGCACTTCTAAAACCGCCTTCAACGTTCATTTTGATGTTTTTACGAATTTTTCTAAAATTGCTTGCATCCAGTTTCGTCCATATATTTCTTTTACTGTTAATAACAAGACTCTGAAACAAGTTTTCAAAACTAACAGACTTTTGCATAATTTCGAAAATCATTTATTTGAGAATTTTGAAAAAAAGATGATTGTCATTTCTATAGTACAAATATAAACTTTCTAAATTGGTTTATAGATTATAATTATTTTTTTTTTGAAGAGAAACAAATTTTCCAAAATGAGTAAGGGTTAAAAAACATTATAAAACCAATTATTGCTTGTCAAGTTTATTAGTGGGCCAACTATTAGAGAAATTGAAAAATAAATAAATTTGTTTAACAATTTGTTTTAAATCTTATTCATTTTAGAAAAGTTCAATCTCGTCAGAACAAATAGTAATACTTATCAAAAGTAAAATAAGTTGATATTTTTACTGTACACACGTGGTTTACTTCTTATTATAAAGGAAGTATATCAATATAAAGAAACTGAATTGAAGGCCAGGATGCAAGAACCGGGCGAGCGCTGCTCGAAAACGTGAAAAAGTATTGCCCAAGTACCTTGTGATATCCAAATTTTAAAGTTAAAAAAATTAAATTAAGAAAAATATAGACTTGTAAGAGAATATTAAAATGGAACTTTTTCTATTTAAAGTTTTTCTTCCCGATGTATATTTTTAATAATAAAATTGAAAAAGTGGGAGATTTTTTTTCCCAAATTCAATTATTTTTTAAAACATAAATCGTCTTTACTCAGACAAATATAATTGAAACTGTTTGAAATTTGGTATACACATGCATTATATCCTAGCGACGCCTACAAGATGAAGAAAAATGTCAAAACTGCAAATTGTTTAATAATAATTAATTGCAAATGGGTATTTTATGAACTTATCTTTAGAACTTGTAGTTTGAAACATTTTTCTGAGCATGTGCGGATTTTTTAAACATAGGAATACACTAGAAAAAAATCGACATGATCCAGGAATCTTAATTGAAAACAGCAACTTTCAAAAATGCTGAATCGGTATTTATTGAATTTAAAAAGTTACCTGTGAACCTGATTTCCTTAGATGCAATTCTTTTTCGAACTGAAAGAAGACCTCTTGTACCCAAACGACCTGCTCTTCTCTTCTGGAAATTTTATAAAATTTGCCGTCTTTTTTATGTTGTTCTAAAGTGACATCTTTTCTTCCATGGAAAAAGATTTTAAAGTGGATGTTTCATACCGATCGTTTATTTTTAACTCTTTCTGTCTTCTCTTTAGAGCTCTTTGCACCTTGCATTTATCAATAGCTTTGGATGAATCATCTTTAGATATGATTTTCAAGTCTTTCAAAACTGCACATGTAACTTGGGATGCAGAGCACACTGATATTCCGACTTTTCGGATAGCTTCAGCCAACGATGACACCTTGACCCTCATTTGCGATGTAGGTTTGAATTGACGTTCGATGTACGGTTGCGGAATAAAGTCTTCATCAGAATTTCAGTCCTATTGCTCTGCAAGACAATATTCCTCATCTGCCGTATCTTGTTCGTCTTCAGATGTGGAAAGAGTCTCTTTTTCACTTCAAACCGCAAGAACTGTTTTTCGTTATGTGCATGTTATATGGATTTTTATGGAGTGAAGATAGGCTAGGTTTTTCCTCTGCATCAACTACAAACATTCTCCTAGTTGTCCTTCGATCCGACAGCAAAACTCTTTCTCCATCTGCGAACTTTCTATTTTTTTACATGTGCACGAGTCAGAGTTTGGGCACTTACAAGAACAGATATCAAACAGGCTTTTGGAATTTTTCTTGAAAAGTGAAAGGCTAGCGTTTGATTTTACCTGCATAATTTTCTGACATTTCAGAAAATACTCTCGGATTTTCTTTTGAATGCCATAATCTGAAATTATTGGTAAGGACGCAGTATCCAAACCTTCTTAACAGTTTCTGAAACAATCTGAACTATTTCACCTAACCCAACATTCTTATTTTTCGTCTTCCACAAACGGCTTCGCACAAGAAGAAAACAAATGTCCAATTTGGATTCCTGGGTCTTGCCGATTTTTTTTTCTAGTGTATTTCTATGTTGAAAAAACCCAAACATGTTCAGAAAAATATTTAAGCTACAAGTTATGAAGATAAGTTCCTAAAATACCAAAATAAAAATTTTAAAAATTCGTTGTATTGCCAATTACGATTCCTGGGTCTTGGGGATTTTTTCTAATGCATTTTTGTCACTAAAAAGTTTTCATGTACCTCAAATAATTCTCCTCTTATTTGCAAACGTTTTAAAAAAATTTCCGAAAACAATGGTAAGTTAAATAGGAATTATCTTTTAGAAAATGAGAGATTAAAATCCGAAAAAAATTGAGAACACTTTTTTGACCCCCAGGTATATAGGTACTTTTTTAGGACCCCAATACGCTACTTTTTCACGTTGTAGCGATTTCGAATTCCAAAAGTGTTTATTTTCGACCTAATGTATATGCATAAGCATATGCATGCATCTATATATATGGGCATTCCACGTAGTGTCATTTTCTCTAAAAAAAAAAGTCAAAAACAAATCTTAAGGCGCAATTTTTTAGCTTGGTCAATAGTTTTGAGCATGCACACAGTTTGAACAAAATATTGAAATTAATAAATCCATAAATCAATTTAATGAATAACATTTTATGAATGGAAGGTGAAAGAGGGTTGTTTCTTCTTTTTTAATGCTCAGGATACTTTCCAGTACTGGGTGTTTTTTTTTTAACTTGAGACATCGAAATATCTCAAAAAATACGCATCCTATGACCCCCCTGCGTCCTGGGGGGGGGGGGGATTTTTTTCAAAGTCATTTTGATAGGTCTAAGTAGACAGTGTCTACCATATTAAATATGCAAAATTATACCACATAATATTATGAATAAATAAATATTATAAATGGATAAATCATAAATCTCTGATATTACTCACATAAAATATATTGGAAATTATATTAAAATTTATCACGAAAAATTTACTTTTTAACGTTTCATTCAATTTTCGTATTGAAAGTTGGTTAACGACACATACGACACATACGGTTGTACGACACATAGAAGATGCCAAAGCTTTCCAGAAAGATTTAGACAGATTAGTGAGTTGGTGTGAGATTAATAAGCTACCGATAATTGTGATCAATCACAGTCAATCATAATTTTCAATGATCAAATTGGCAACATAGTAGTAGAAAGGGTTGAGCGAAGCTGTAATCTGGGTGTTGTTTTTGATTCTCGCCTTTATTTTACTGATCATGTACATCTTATCGCTGCAACTGCGGCTAGAGCGCTCGGATTCATCATCAGAACTTGCAAAAACTTTACTAATATAAAAACAGTGACAACAATATTTAATGCATATGTAAGATCTAGGCTTGAGTATGCAGCACTAGTATGGAACCCTATGTTTAAGAAATATAGGAATGAATTGGAGTCAATTCAAAAAAAGTTGTTAAAATTCCTAGCTCTCAAGCAGGTTGGAAGATATCCAGTACGCGGAGCCGACTATCAAGAACTATGCAAAAGATTTAATTGTTTTACTCTGTCGGAGCGAAGAGTCTTCGCGTGCTGTTACTTTTTATTTAAGATCATCAGAGAAGAAATAGATTCTCCTTTTTTAATGGAATGCCTCCAATTCAAGGTACCAAGATCTTATGCTAGACGGGATGTAACTTTTTATTTAAAATTCCCACATAATGCTATCGGATTCAACTCGCCAGTTTTTGTGATGTGTAATCACTTAAATTTAATGCATGCGAGAGCTAATCTAACATTAGATTTACAAACATTGGCGAAAATGATTTCATCGAAATTCTCAACCGATATATCTTAAATTTTCGAACATAAGCCACAAATTTTATTATTCACTGCCAATAGATGGCGGATGCATTATTATTATTGCTAAATTTTTCTTTTGCATTAATTTTTTGAAACGATCTACTATAATACTCTAAACGCCAACTATGTACGCTTATTATCTGTTTTATTGTTCCTATAAAAGTATTGTTTTATTTTGCAAATTATCATCTAACACGACTAGTCTCTGTATCTTGGTTGCCCAATCATGGTTTATACCTAGGGCATATGTTCTGAATAAAAAAAAAATTGTATCAAATATGTTTTTTCATTATTAAAAAATTATTTCTATTTAATACTTTCAAGAAAAATTAGAAATATTTGTTTGAACTCTTCTCCAATTCAATTTGTTAGAAAAGGGTTAACTTATTATAATAATGACATTTACTTGCCAAAAATTTGATATAAAATTGATTTCAACCAATTTGATGTTAGTTTGTGAAAAACTTTGGGCCTTTTGAATAGAAAAACCTTTCTGTCCAAAAAATTTGTTCTGACGAGTAATTCGATGGAAACAAGTAATATTTTTCCAATATTTGACAATTTTTTGTAATATTTCAAAACCTTCTAAATTCTTGGAAAAAAATTTCAGACAAAAGTTATTCCTTTCAATAAAACGGAACTTTTTTGTAAAACAACATTTTTTGTTGACGTGTAACTTTTGAAGAAAATCCATTTATACACAAATTTTGACTTTGATGTTCACGAAATACACGTGATTTTTGAGGCACATAATTTTCCTTGCGGGGACGTTTTTTGGCCACCGAAATACAGCAAAGTCAGCAAAAACTTTGATCCTATCTTGATGCGCGCGATTTTTGCAGCTGCGGGTGCTGGAGTGGACATTTTCGCTGAAATTTTGGAGTGGACATTTTAGCCTTAAATGCGATATTAACTTTATCCATGGTAAACTTCTTCGCCCCAACATACTGCTTAATTTCCGTGAGCATAGAAGAGTGTGCTTCAAGTATTCTTGGAGTAAAGTACGATGATGGAGTGGACACTTTTTCGCCAAATTAAAAATTTTCGATATTTGAATATATGATACTTCGATAATTTTAGGAGCACATCTTTTTCCTTCATATGGCGCGTACTGGCCACCAAAATTTAATAAAAAATCAAAAGATTTTTTGCCTGGGTAGTTGCGCGCACTTTCCACAACTACAGACCTTGGAGCGGGCATTTAAGACACGACTTTGAGGTTTTCTTGCTGAGTCATAAATCGAAGCACAATGTTAAATACGTGAAATTTCAGTAGCCTATACTCCACTGAACTAGCATGATTTTTCTCAGCATTTTCAAACATTGCGCAGAAAAGCTGCGAGCATGCAAAGCATTCAATTTGTAGCTGGAGACAAATATTACACAGGTAAATTTTTGGGATTTTCTCCAACTATTATAGGTTGTATCTTCTTAGGAGGGTTTCCGTAATAACTGTGGGTAATTTTCAAATTGAAGGCAAACTTGAAGTCCCAATAATATAACATTAACTTAGAAGTTCGTGCCGATTTTTTAAAAATTTTAATAAACACTTATTATCATCCTCTACAGAATGGGCAGTTCCTTTTTTTCATTTCTGTTCCTATTTACTTTAATTTAATATAAGAACACCCGAAACGTCATTACCGTACGGCGTCCCAACCTCACTTTGCACAAGGATAAACTGATTTTCTCCGTTTTTTTAGACAGTAACCTGAAAAACGCTTAACGTATCAAGTTTGTAAACTTCACATGAACATAAATTTAATGTATGCACATTTTTTTAATTCAAATAAATAATATTTTAAAAGCCTTGATGTCTGTCCCTCAATTTTTTCCATTTCAGAAGTCATTACCGTACGTCTGTTTTTCTAGTAAAATATTGTAGTTACAGTTGAGTAATAAATACAAAAATATTAGGCGTATTGTTTAATACAAGTTTTTATAAAATTCAGCTTAAAATATTAACTCTCTTTTCTGTGAATCCGATATTAAAACTCAAAAGTGCATCTTGACAACAAAAACGTCATTACCGTACGTGCGTTAAAAACCATTTTTGGAGTGAAAAAAATTTATGAAAACAATTCCGTTACTTGCTTAGTGGCGGTTTCCTTCATAACTAGGTGACTTTTGATAATTAAAATTTGTTATTTTTTTATAAACAATAAAAAAGGTTCAACTTTAACATTTTTCTCGCATCATTACCGTACGGTACAATAGAACAGCGTACGACTGATTACATGCGCGTGCCCATGGATTCATTATTATTTCTTATTTTCATAACTGCCCCTTTTGGATTTAAAATAGTTACATGTGATAAGATTAATTTCCGTTATGAAATATTTAATTCCTAATAATAATATGATTGCCACTGTAGGTGCTGAAATTTGCCTACAATTTGACAATTACCCCTGTAAGCTTTCGTTTCTATTTCAGGGAGTCTGTCTTTAAATTTGTATGCAATACATTTTGTATTTTTAGTGTTGGTTTGCGTATAGTATCACGGTGACAGAAAAATGACACTTTTCGTGGAAACGCCCATATGTCTGTTTATATTTATAATTATTATTATATATTTTAATTCAATTAAATCTAAAAAAAGTCTAATTCTTTAGTTTTACTTTATTTAAATTTTTAGCTCTCAATTGTTCAATTAGGCATATGCAGTTTCAATATGGCAATAATACAATGTTGTAATAACAATAACATTTTTCACAAATAATTAATAAACAGTGTGAAAACAGTTCATTTATCAATTTTGCTTAATTCATTTTCGACAACAGATAAAGAAATACGGTCGCAGTACATTTTCCAGTACATACAGAACCTTCCGAATGGAAAGGGTTAAACTTTCATGGTCATAACTCTTGACCGATAAGAGCTAAAATATTTCTTTAAATTTTATTTTACGCAAAATTTGACCCTCTATTCCTCCTGTTACCGTTTTCCGTAGGGTATGCATACACGAGCTACGTATTAAAAAAAAACTTCTTTCGTTAAATGTAACAAAAAAAATGTTTTTTTTTTATTCTCTTGTCTCTCTCTTGTCTCTTTTTAGTCTCTTGCCCAATGATGGCTAGAAGATTTTTTTTAGATTTACGCATAATTTCATGCACTACAATTTTTTATCTGTCACGAGTAACGTAGTTTTACCCACAAATGAAGTATTTAAAAAAAACTGAACACGAGTAATTTACCCTGAAAAATAGGTCAAAAGTGGGCAACTTTTTGAGGTCATAAATTATGACCTATTGGAGCTGGGTCATTGTTTTTTTAATTACTCGAAATTGCGTCTACTTTAATTAAGAACTAGAACATTTTTTCGTAAAATTATCACGTTCCAAAGTACAGATACAAAGAATTACCAATAAATGGTTTATGATTGCGACGTTTCGGTTATAAATAGACTCTTTTTAAGCATCATTTCTGAGACCTAAAATAACAATATTAATAATGAAATAATATAAAAGAATAAAAAGTAATAAGAACAATAGGTGTAGTTCCGATAGCGTCGGACCTCCGATTTTTTTGAAACTACGCATACTTATGTATTTTGACGCGCTTATTACGAATATGATAGTGAAAATTGGCGCAAATTGGATTTCCATGTAAAAACCGATAAAGAACGTATACAATCGGAGTTTTTCGATTTATTTCAATAAATAATGAAAATTTCGAAGAAATTTTCAGACCAAAGTTGTAGATCTCATCAAAATGCATATTTTATGTTATATTAATTTTTAGCCTACGAGTAACAGTTTTCGAAGTTGAAGTAGGAAATGTAGGTCACATACGAGTAGATTCCCCTGTAAAATTCTTACCTGGGGCGGAACTGATCATAGAAATAATGAAGGTCACGTAGGTTCCCCTTTTTAACGTCTCATCGGGGGTCGGGAACGGACCCCTGTGACTGGTCACACAAATGGGATAGGTCGAATAGGTTTCCCTTTCAAACGTCTCAGAGAGGGAGGGGGGAGGGGGGCGTGAAGGCACTTCTGTGACTGGTCACAGAAATAGTGTAGATCACATAGGTCCTTCCCAACGTTTAATGGGGTACCGGAAGGCCATCTTCAACTTCGAATATCACGAAAACTGTTACTCACGGGCTAAAAATTAATATAACATAAAATGTGCCTGACAAGTGTTGTCCTGAAAGTCAATTTAGAAATTCGTTCTAATTTGGATTTCAAGGACTGATACTCGTAGAAAATTTGAAGGCGGATCTTTTTTTACTTTTGTAAATACTTGTAGGGTTTGCAGCTTTTCGAAGTAATTAAGCTGCCGGATCGAATAAGGACACCTAAAATTAATTCACCGAGAGTGGGAAGGCCCCTGGAGGCTTTCTGAAACATTTTCGAATTTTAATGTAGAATTTCATTGCGCATCTTTTTTTCTGCAGGCAAAAAGTTGTAGCTTTTTTAGTTTTCTAATTAAAGCCAAAAAACTGACTTTTTTTGGAAAAATCGATTTTAATTCGTTTTTCACTTCAACTCGTGCTCAGTTAGTCAGTTTTTGGAATTTTTCAATATAATTTGCAGGCAATGTAGTTCGAAATGTCCTTTGACTGATACAACAAAAGGAATAAAAAAATGTATTTAAAAATAATTGCTAATAATTTTTTTCAGATGCTTGGCGCACTTTTTGTACTTCTCTAACTTCCAGCGTTTTCGTTTATCGAGCGAATTTTCAGCAGCAAAAAACTTCAAGCGAGAAAGTTGTTAACGACTGCACAAAGAAGTTTTCTGGAAAATTTTAGCCCAATCGAACTGATATTTAAGAAATTTTGAATGTGTAAAGTCGCTAGCGGCTATGCGACTCGCGAGCGGACTGTAGCGAAAGTCTCGGATCCGATTCTTAATACAGTTCACCGGCGCCAAAAATAAAAACTAATCAAGTAATCAGGTAATATCAGAGTATTATAAATCATTAAATAAATACGTAACATTGCATTAAAATAATTTATTTTAATTTAACATCTTTTTCCGTTATTTAATTAATATTAATTACAAAATATATAAACGTCTTTAATATAAATATTATGCTTTCTGAACTTTTGATTACTAATGAGATCCTTGTTCCTAACACCTGAAACGTTTGCACCAGAGTTTAACTGGCTCAAAAACTTTTGCATTCTGGACTTTATTTGAAACAGATATATATTCTTCAAATGCAAGAAAAAACGGAAATTTCGCTCATAAACAGTGAGAAATAGTTCACTTACTGATTGTCACTGATTTTTAATGAAATTTGACTGATTGAATTTTTTTAGATTATTATTATTACAATACGAACCAAAAACTAGTACACTTTCTCGATCTTTCACTTTTTACAATTCCACGAATTTGAAGCATTGTAAAGTTCGCGGAATTAGGAATCCGGTGAATCTCAACTATTAGATGTTTATGTTTTGTTTTACTTTTGCACAGTTCGTCTCAAAAATATAACTAATGTGAAATAAATAAATTATTTCACATTATGGAAATTTATTTATTTATTCATTCATATTACTTTGATATTACCTGATTTCTTGATTAGTTTTTATTTTTGGCGCCGGTGAACTGTATTAAGAATCGGATCGGAGACTCTCGCTACTACTACTGAGACATTAATAATTTCTTAAATATCAGTTCGATTGGGCTAACATTTTTCAGAAAACTTCTTTGTACTACCGTTAACAACTTTCTCGCTGAAGTTTTGCGTTGCTGAAAATTCGCTCGATAAACGAAACGCTGAAAGTTAGAGAAGTCCAATGTGCGCCAAGCATCAGAAAAAAAATATTAACAATTTTTTAAAAATAAATTTCTAAATTCCTTTTGTTGTATCAGTTAAAGGACATTTCAAACTACATTCCCTAAAAATTTTATTGAAAAAATCCAAAAACTGACTGACTGAGCACGAGTTGAAGTGAAAAACGAATTAAAATCGATTTCTCCAAAACAGTCAGTTTTTTGTCTTTAATTAGAAAACTAAAAAAGCTACATCTTTTTGCCTGCAGAAAAAAATATGCACAATGAAATTCTACATCGAGATATAGTCTTTCAAAATTGAAATTCGAAAATGTTTCAGAAGGCCTCCAGGGGACTTCCACTCTCGATGAAATAATTGTATGTGCCCTTATTCGATCCGGCAGCTCAATTGATAAAAACAAGATTTGTCGAAACCAAAAAATTTCAATATTTTTTCACTTCAACTCGAGCTAACGTACCCAATTTTCAGAATTTATCAATTCTATCAATACTAAATTACGTTTTGAAGACTTCTGAAACTAGTTAAGAAAGAACATGTTTAATATTTCAATAAACAAAAAAGTTGTTAACTTTTGTTTGAGACTTTGCAAAAATAATGGTTTTCAACCTTCAAACGCTTCGTTTATCGAGTGAATTTTAAGCAAAGAAAAACTACGAGTGCAAAAGTTGTTGACAAAGATTAAAAGAAGTTTTCTGGAAAGTTTTAGCTTGATGTTTCCGACTTGTGTCTCTCCATTTTGGATTTTTTATATTTATAACCGCAGTTTTCTCGGAAAGAAAATCCGCTACGCTATTTTTCCTGGCAGATTTGAATTCAGCTTTAAAAAGTCTATTATATATGATGTCTTCCACTAAACAAAACTTTTTTCTTTGTAGTTTTAGAACAATTTTGTAATTTTTGTCAAGAAATGACGGACTTTTCCCGCATTTTCTAGGTTAGGAAAAACTTTTCTCTATAATTTTACCTTATTTTGCATTTGATAATCTTTAATCTCGTTCAAAGAACATCTATTTTGGTCAATTTGTTCGAGAGATATTAGGTTTTGAAAGTAAATTTTGCAAAAAAGCCCACTGTGCGCCGCTGCGAATTCAATCTCACGGTACCGCGCACAACAATAAAACCCTCTTACTTCATGAACGGCTAGGTCAATTGAAGTAAAATTGTACAGAAAACTTCTACGGATTCTGTTGAACATTTCATTCGCTGGAAGTGTTTGGTTGCTTAAACTTACGTCGATAAGACTTTGCAACTGAAAATTTTTAAACGTTATTCGCGAAATTACCCAGAAAAAGATTAATATGTAACTTTTTTCATAGAAAAGAAGATCAATTTCAATTATTTCACAAACTGTAGTATAGTTTTACACATCATTCCTCAAAATTCAAAGTGAAAACTCTAGACAGCTTGTTATTTAGAGGGAGTTCAAGTTAAAATAGACGAAAATTCAACGCTGTGCAAAAATCTTTCCTTTTCTCATTGTTTCAAAAATGAAGAAAATTACAACTTTTTTCCATCAAGAAAAAAATGCACAATCAAGTTTCCTATAAGATCACGTATTTAAAATATTCGAAAAAAAATGTCTTCAAACACTGCCACCGGGCCTTCCACTCCCTGAAAAATATTGTACATCCCGTTTTACGATGCGGCGCCGGCGGTTCAATTGGTAAAAGTTGCTTTTTTATTTCATTCGCATTATTCAATTTACATACTTTTTGCCTAATTTTCTAAAGTGCCAACTTAAATAAGAGCTGTTCAATATTTGAAGAAATCTGAACTAATAATACCGTCAAAGAAAAGTACAGTTAGAAAACGGACAGGTACGAAAATTTGTGGGTACGAATACTGAGCTCTCGTGCTCCCTTCTCGTGATCGGTTTGCATAGTTGCGACCATCCCAAGTACTCCGCCACCACTTCAGACTTGAGTCAAACGTCGAACTTTTAATAACATTTACTTACTTCAAAAATGTTTTTAAACTTGAAATTTGTTGCGAGATGTAACTAATAATTCATGATAATATTTAATGACTTTTTAGAATTTATGCAATGAAAAAATCTTTAGACACTTCATGGACTAGCAATGCCATCCTCCAACCTGCTTAAGGCGTTTCAAACGGCTGTCAATTTCACTACTGCCAAACTACGGCTAAACGGATGAATTGTTGAACATAATATTTTAACCACATAATCTAAAGGCAAATATACCGGTTTGTTCAGAAAGATTTTTCCCGAAAACGTTCTTCTTGTTTTTTTTTTTGTAATTGAAAATTGAGTGTATTTTCCCACTTGAGACTGGCGCGCAGTGTACACTACACGGTAGTATACGGTTGATGATTTGTTTCTAAGAAATTTTGTTGTTTATTATATAATACTGGAACATCGTTAACGAATGTCTGAATCGGTCAATATTTGTGGGCTGTAACGTTATTTTAAAAAAAAAAAGTCAGTTTCTGGTGAGTAGCTTGGGAACGCAGGCGAGTCCCCCGCTTGCCGCTTCTGCCCCTCGACAAACGGCATACTACCGTGTGGTGTACACCGCGCGCCAGTCTCAAACGAGAAAATACACTCAATTTTCAATTACAAAAAACAACAACAAGAAGAAAATTGTTGGGAAAAATCTTCCTGAACAAACCGGTATAATTGCCTTTATATTATGTGATTAAAATATTACGTTCATCAATTCATCCGTTTAGCCATAGTTTGGCAGTAAACAAATGGACAGCCGTTTGAAGCGCTTTAAGGGCATGTGACACAGCGAAATACCTATATTGCCGACCTCACTTTATCAGTTCACTGAATTGTTTTTTGAACCTGCATCGCTAAGTGTACGAAAAGGCGACCTCTGGCGGCCACAAAGCAAGGCTCTAACAGCTGGCTCGTCCTAGAGTCGGATGTGATTTAGTTGAAATAATTTTTTTTTTATATCTTTTATTATTAAATGACGGCATTTAACGTAGTTTTCTGTCGGCTCTTGCATTTCTGAAAGTTTGAGGCCGATATTTTATGTATAAAAAAATTCGAACGTTCAAAAAATTTCGAGGTTCAGAAAAAATATGTGACAATAGACTCCCAGTTTAAATTTGTTCGGAAATAATATTATTGAAGTTCCTACCCAAATAAAGTACTTTAACGTACTTTTTGTATTCTAATGCATTTTCCAAAGTTTCAGCTCGATATTTTATTTTTTTTTCAAAGTTCTCATGTTCAAAAAAAAAATTCAGTGAACTGATAAAGTGAGGTCGGAAATATAGGTATTTCGCTGTGTCACCGGAGTGAACGTGTCATTTATATAAATAACACGAGAACTCCAGATCAATCTAAAACATCTATACATAACACCTACATACCCATCCACCCTATACCCATATACCGATCAACCTCATACCTACATACCTATTTCACTACCTTCCAACCGAACAAGTCACGCCTACCCCGGAAGGGAAAAGGCTTAATGGTATAATAATAATAATAATAAAAACGTGCCCTTAAGCAGCGAGCTTTGCCGACAGCGGTCATCGCCAACTGAAACTCGACGCAGACCCGCTTGGAAATTTGTTGTCATATCTTGGGAACCCGTAAATATTTTTCAAGTTTTATTGGCTTAAATTAAAGATAAAACTTCAAGAACTGTGATACAAATTTCAGATTTTTACTACAACTTTTCTAGGTTATGCCTTAAATTGAAGTCGAGGTACAAAATTGAAATTCTTGCATTTTTTAAAAAAATTTCTCATGTGGTATATTCTCGTCAAAAGGTCAAAAATATCTGTATTAGGGGTCATTCGACGCGGAATTAAATAAGCTTTCCAAAAGCTTTTTTTTTAAACAAGTTTCTCGCCCCTTTATTGAACAAGTGATCACGTTTCAAGTCAGCAGTGATTTTTAATAATACTTGCGCTGGTCGTACCGATAATTTCCGGCGGCAGTGTGTGTGTGTGTGTGTCATATATATACATATATATATATATATATATATAAAATTAAAAAAAAGAGTTAAACAACCATCGCAGGGTCCCACTTAGAGCAACTGCCATCTAAAAAATGTAAATAGCCCCCAGTAGAACCGCGGTAAACCACACCTATGGCCACGTCTCACAACCGTGAGATGGGTGGTCACAGGACACGACGAAATCACAACGACAGGCTGGCGAAATCCTCGTGTCTTGAGGACACGAAACGACCCAAGCAATCCATCTCGCAAGTGCCTCGGCATATTTTTGGCACGCGGGTATGGCTTTAAGTTAACGAAACAATGATAGTTTCGCACCTCCGAGAGCACCTATAACAAGGACAATTACTCGTACCGAATATTTTGGGTACAGTCGTTGCAGCTCTCTTTTAAGGTCTTGATACCTCTCCTCTTTTTCTTTCTCCTTTGCAGTGATGTTGTATTCGGACGGAGCCGAGAATTCGATCACGAATATCGTTCGTTTCTCGAAGTCTTGGAGAACAATGTCAGGCCTCGAGTGCGCAACGGAGGCTGCTGCCCGAAAATTGTAGTTCCAGAAAATTTGGCACTTCTTATTTCGCACAATTGACTCTATCTCCCTTGGAGCATTCGGCAGGGCAGGGTCGCGACCAACACCGTAAGAGCGACAAAGATGGTAATAAAGTACTTTTAGGGCCGCATTATGTCCATAGATGTACGTCGTTGCTGCGTGGCTCGGACAACCTGATAGTATGTGTTCTCGGTACTCAATGTGTGCATGACACGCTCTCCTCCTATCACTGGGAACTTCTTGACATAACATGCGGTCACGGTATGCTAAGGTGGAAATGACACCGTCCTGGCATGCGAAAATAAAACCCTCTGTACCTGAATTAAGCCCTGATCATTTGAGGAAAGCAAAAGTTTGCTCTTTCGACAAGGTCTGCTTTTCTACATTTCTGTAAAAGTTTCCATGCATATGCTTGTCGAGTAGCTCTTTGTGACATTTTCCAAACTCTACTTTCTTTACTTCGGCTTTAAGACGTGAGGCATCTAGATGGAGTAATGCACTTTCCTCACTTCTGATGTTAAAATTCAGGCCAAGGGTCTCGGCCGCTTGCTCCGCGGCTTTGTAAAGGAACGCTCCTTCGCCAATCATCTCGTGATTCCTGACCATTTTTAGGAGCGGATCTCTGCCATTAGCAACAATGTAAGCTGTACTTTGAACAATTCGGTTTGAAGACACTGGAGATTCAGAAGTCCGCGTCCGCCTTGACGGCGTAAAATGTATAATCGCGGAACTGACGAATTGATATGCAAGCTTTTATGCAAATGCATGATCTTACGTGTGGTGACATCAAGGGCCTTAAGCTCGTTCTTCGTCCATTGAACCACCCCAAACGAGTAGAGTAGAACTGGGACGGCAAGCATGTTAGTCGCAGATACCTTGTTCAACGCCGACAGATTGGAAGACCAAATCTGTCGAAGAAGATGCTTGTATCTGCTTCGGAAGACTCCTTCGCTGATGTTACTTCCTGAATGCGGCTTTGAGGCACGCTCAAGTATGTATAGGTCTATCCAGTATTAAGATGTCTTATAACACTTGTATCCACAAGCTCAGGGTCATTGGGAACGCCAGTAATCTTTCCTTTCTTCAGATGAATTTTGGCATACCTGTCCAAACCAAAGTCCACCCCAATCTCTCCTGTGTAGTTCTTGACGATATTTATAGCAGTTTGAAGTTAACTTTTACCAGAGGCATAGATCTTCAGGTCATCCATATAAAATACATGAGTGACCTTATGCTCACGCTGATTAGTGTCGCCACAGAGGTACCCAGGAGAATTTCGTAGTGCGAGTGTTTGGTTTCGGCTCGTCTTCAATAGAGGGCGCCACTTGAGGGCCGTCGAGGTCCCTCTCGTCGACTGTTGCGCGACTGCTTCCCTCAGTTACTCTTCCTACTTCGCCCCGAACGGACGTATGTCGGCGCTTATATGGCTACGCGGTAGCCACCGGCCGGGCAGTTAAGTGTAGTTACTCGTTGTGTGTCACCCAACACGGACGTACAGTAGTCCGGTCCGAATGTTATAGTGTAGTGCAGTGGAGTGTGTTAAGCCAATAAACCCAGGATATCAACAAACATTTGGCGCCTCTTATTTCTTGTGCTCTCCGGCAACCCCCTCCCGCCAGCAAATAGAAAACATTGGTCCTTTGAGCCGGATGAAGCTACGACAGGGAGGTGATCGTGGCGTCGAGGGAGGCAGAGACCAGGAGTCATCAGGTGCCATCAACGAGAGTCGAGCCCGCCGCTTTCCGACTGCAAGCCCGACGCGCTGCTGCCTGAGCAGCTCAGCTAGCCGACAGTGGAGGCGGAGACCAGGATCCATCAAGCGTAAGTCGACGGCAGTCGTCGTCATGTAAGTGCAATTACACGCATCTTCATTACGAACAATGGACGTGGGAGCGGGTGGGAGAGGCGGTTGAGGTTGTCGATCACACACGGTCGGGAGTCCTCCCACACCTGCCTCTCTCTCTGTCGAACATCTCCCACTCACAGTCGAGAGCATTCCTCATATCGCGCGTGAGGCAGTCGAATCTGTCCTGCACACATCTCTGTCTCTCTCCCGCGCAATCTCCCACTCACGGTCGAGAGCTCGCCTACGCACGCACACACACGCGTCACAAATAATTCACTGGCAACAAATCTGGTCGAGCAATCTCCCCCACGCGGTCGAGAAGTCTCCCACGCATGATCTGTCTCTCTCTCTGTCTCTCGAGCAATCTCCCACTCACGGTCGAGAGCTCTCCTCCGCATGCCACTATCTCTTTCCTTTTTGAAAAAATTGTAATTTTGCTATTTGGATATTTATATGGATGTGTTATTATTGTATATGTGTGTTCTATATATATTATATGTGTTATGTAAGTGTATGCATATTGTATCTTCTTATATTATATATCTTTTATTTTTTAAGGAAATTTTATGTGGATATTCATTTTCTATTCTATATATCATGTTAATGGTCATATTCGTAGTTATATATTATTTCTTTATTGATAATTCACCAGCTTAATACTTATACGCACGCAAAACGCGTTGCAGATACTTCACTACCTCCTCTTCCCTCTTATTCCTCCCTTATTTATTTTATTGTTTTTAGTAGTCTTAATATTATTACTGTTACAATCTGAATTGTACATAGCGTTTCATTAATATAAATGCATCTATTCCATTCTCGCCCCCTACCTTATCTTCCATCTTACTTATTATTTCATCAAGAGCTGCTGTGTTTCTTTGTTCAAATCATTCATTTCATAACTTGTTAAATTTAGGATCACAGAATTACTCATGTTATTGTTACGCATTGATTGAATAATTTCTTGAGCACTTTATATGCGGTATCCAGTGAATTTTCGGCAATCTCTTGCTCAATTTTCTGTCCAGCATCTACAAATGTCACCTGATCTATAATGTTTTAGACTGTCCTTTCACAAACTCTTGGACTATTTTCCACATTCCTCTCTGGTTAATTGTGTTTTCAGTTGATCTATATCTTTGATTCCCTTTTGTTTTCTTATTGATGCGACTACATGATTTCTGCAGCTTTTATAATTCACCCAATCTTCTACACTTTTCCTCTGCTTGAACTCTCACTCCCTCGACCACTCGCGGTCGAGAATTCTCCTACGCACACCTCTACCTCTTTCCTTCTTCAGGAAATTATAATCTCACTATTTACAAATTTATGCAGATATCTAATTTTCGAATTCATACATCATATTTCTAGTCGTATATTATGTGTGTTGGTCATTCACCATTTTATTAATTACAATAAAAAATAGAAGCAGTGTAACTCGCAATTGCTGATCAATCTATCTAGCAATCACATCAAACGAAGAGCTTCAAATCATCATGCCTCACGGTTCACACAGAAATACACAAACTGACTGATAATCCCATAGTAAGATTGACACTCTTTGCTGCAATCACGTTCAATAAGCAAAGCTCTTCACGAGCCCCCATTAGTATGCAAGATCATTCATTTCAGGTATCAATCACACCACTAAAACGTTTCGTCACACAGTTCCTAATCATTTATCTCCACACATCCTTATTCTGGCATACAACTTTGCCTCTTTTAAATCCATACATCTTCTCATGCAAGCTCTTGTGTTCTATGGCTTTTATCTTTGGTCGACGTAGAGTCTCATTTACTTATTTCCACCATCCTTTCTGCGATCTGCCTCAGGAGACGCTGCCATTCACTTTACTTGAGTACACATGTTTCGTTAGTCGTTCTTCCTTTATTCTCTCAACATGACCAAACCATCTAAACAAGGTTCCTGTCACTTGTCAACCAGCGTCTCCTCCTTACCACATTCTTTGAAAATCCTCTCATTACTGTCTTTGTTGATTAGCTCCTTACATTCACCATTTTATCTACTTCTACGCATGCACACACGCGTGCACGTACTTCATCGCCTTTTTTCCTTTGTTCATTGACTATGGCGCATTGGCGGGCGGCATTTGACCCACTGTCTGTGCTTCATCAACTGTCGAGCTGAGTTACGTTTAGCGACGATGTGCCGCAACTATCCTGGACAATCCGCAGCTGATTCGACACCTGGGCACCGGCGTTCCAGGAGAAGCATATAGGACTCATCCATCAGCTTCCAGATGCGGACCACGAGGGAGCAACTTCTACGCAGACATCGAGAGTGCTTCTGTCAACGCCCGCACTCAAATCTACGAGCATCGACGTAGGTTCAGCAGCAGTCAGCCCAATAACAATAGCAGCAGGCCCATGAACCACACAACGTCGGGTCCACACAGAGTGGAAAAACAACTACAACGATGGCTGCTCAGCCACTGGCAGTACAAGTCATTCAGCAACCCCTCAACAGTCAGGCATACCACATGCCCGTTTATTCACAACATCGGAGAGCCAATGGGCACTGACACAGCGCCTCCCTTCTCGAAGAGCTTTGACGACAATTGGAGGTTTTGCAACTGGCCCTTCGGCTGATAGTATCATGCAGATGAAGAGTCCCCTGCAGAATCAGATGCAGGAGCTGCAGAGCAGATGAATCAACAGACTAATCGGCCAAATCGACAGTCTAACCAGATCAACCAACAGGTGAATCAGCAGGTCAACCAAAGGATGAATGTCCGGTTCGGACAGCAGCAGAATACGCAGAATTTCACTCTTCGGAATCAACATCAAATTCAGCAGCAGACGCTCAGGGCGTCGCCTCAACAGATTAACTCCCAGATCACTCAGATTCAGCTGACGACTCAGCAACAGCTTCTCGCCTCACAACAAGAACCACTGCTGACTAATCCACCGATGAATCAGCAGAAATCTCAGCAAATTAGTCCTCAGGGGCACTTGACGCGACAGACTTCTCTTCAAAAATTATTGCCTGCTCAACAGCTCCAAGGACGACAATAAATGACAAGGACTGAATCTCTCCGATCCAAGTTTCCGCCATTTCGAGCTGTCGATCTTCTACCATGGAGCCGACGTTTGCCCTTTGTTCCTGCGGACCGAGCTGCGCGCAAACGCTCGCCCCCCTTACTACATACCACATCATGGAGCATGGCAACGGGGAGATCATCATCGCCACCTGGAAGTCATCTTCAATGCATCAAGACCTACGTCTACTGGCTACAGTCTCCATGACACGCTTCACACTGGGCCCAAATTGCAATTCAAATCAAGTCACGAACTTATTCGATGGAGACGACATAAACGTGATTGCGGCGCTGAGTCCTGCCTGACGCGTCGGCAGATTCCGTTGAACGAACACGACATCGATCTGCAACGCACTGTATTGGGTGCCCGTGAGAATAACCCAGTCGTCCACTACCGACAGTCGGCTCTGACTCCTGCCCGAATTCTCTTCAAAGGATCGCTTTGTCGACGACCTATTGACTGAATGTAGTGGCCTTCCAGAAGCGAGGCAACTTATCGGCGGATGTCCTTTCCACAAATGGATCGCCAATCGACTGGAGCTACTAGCCGATTTGCCAGCACAAGACCAACTTCGCCCGAACTGACTACAACTTTGCAGTGATGGCATCACCAACGAGCTCGGCGTTTGCTGGGAGTCGCAGAGTGATTGGGTTCATCTGACTACCCCCCGAGATTGACTCGCATAGGTCGACCAAGAGCACCATTTTCGACACCCTTGTTAAATTGTTTGATCCTTGCGGTTGGATCGCGCCCGTCACTCTAATGCGAAACTAAATCATACGAATACTACTACGAGACACAATGTTAAAGATTGTAATTGACATTAATCGACTTGCATCCTTCTCAAAGGTTTTTGTGGGTTTCCTTTGAGTTTAGCACGGCATAAACCGGGGTTGCTAAGCGGCATGGGGCCCACGCACCAGTAGGTGCCTCTCATGACCGTCAAGTCCGAACAAACGAGCGAGTGTTGTTAAACGCGGAGCGACGTCATCAGCGACTTCGGTCGAATCAGCGCATGGACATTCGGCCTCACGGCGGGCGGCTAGCAGATAATCGTTCAAGGAACGAGGCGGGCGGTATGTTTGGTTTCGGCTCGTCTTCAATAGAGGGCGCCACTTGAGGGCCGTCGAGATCCCTCTCGTCGACTGTTGCGCGACTGCTTCCCTCAGTTACTCTTCCTACTTCGCACCGAACGGACGTATGTCGGCGCGTATATGGCTACGCGGTAGCCCCCGGCCGGGCAGTTAAGTGTAGTTACTCGGTGTGTGTCACCCAACACGGACGTACAGTTTGGCGCCTCTTATTTCTTGTGCTCTCCGGCAACCCCCTCCCGCCAGCAAATAGAAACAGCGAGAGATAGAGGCAGAACTGTGATGCAAAAAAGCAAAGGGCTCATGGTATCACCTTGAAAGAACGCCCCTATGAGAGGTGACGTTGTTCGTTGTCATACGATAATTTCTAGATGAGATAGTAAATCTAGTTTTCCAAAGAGGCATCAATCTCTCTACGCATCTCACTATGTGTGGATGTACCTTCAAGCTTTCCAACAGACAGATGATAAGTCTATGAGAGGTTGAATCGAAAGCTTTCCGGTAGTCAATCCAGGCCATTGACAGGACGCGCTGATGGACTGCAGCGTCTTTACAAGCACACCTGTCAATTAGCAGGTTCTCTCGACAGCCTGCTACACCTTTTTTCGAGCCACGTTATTCATACATCTCTCGCCATACAGGCTCAATTCGTCGAACAATCATGTTGTTTAGGACAACTGTAAAGATCTTATACATTGTGTTCAAACAAGTTATTGGCCTGTAATTCTCTGGGTTGGACAAGTTGCCCCTTTTCGGCAGGAGTAAAGTGCGTCCTAACACCAGCCACTGCGAAACGGGCGTCTCCGACTTAAAATATGACCAAAATTTCTTGATACAATCTGATCCAGCAGCGGAAAAATTCTTCGTGCCTCTAAGTGCTTTTTTCACCTCTTCGGCGGTGACTGATGGACATTCCTGCTCAGATTTTATGAGGTTGTCGCAAAACAATATATGTGTGTGTGTGTGTTTGCGTGTGAAATCAATATAGCGTATATTGTATTATAGTTCTGTTTGAATGCCCACAAAAATTTTTCCTCAAAATTTGAGCAAAATCGGTTAATATGTTGGGGTCGCGCAATGACCATGAAGTTTCCCATTTATTTAACTTGGAAAAAAGTCAGCTTTTTGTAAATTTAATATTTAAAAGCGATAATATGTTGAAAATAATTTCGCATTTCAGTATATTGTTCAGAATTCGCCAGAGAATTAAAATTAATCATAAATTTTGAGGGTGGATGACTTCAAGCCATTCGTATGGGTCCCCAAAGAAAACCACATTAGTGACAAACTTGAATTTTACGTATTATTAAGGTTCATTAACGCTTTTTGAACATTTTTTTTTTCATAAATAATTATTAATCGGTGACGTAAGATTACCCAGTCGTTTTAAAACTAATTTTCAAATTGTCCGGTGAGTCGCGAAATGAACATATTTTCTAGACGTTATATATACAGTCGAACCTCCATAATTCGAACAGCAAGAGACCGGCTGAAAAGTTCGAATTATGGAGGTGTTCGAATTATCGAGGTTCGAGTGTATGTATGTTCATATGTATTCATACATTATGAAGAACCAACATTTATTAATTAATAATATTATATATGTATATATATATATGTTTGTATGTGCATAACATACACATATTTGTTTATTTAAAAGAATTAGTCCAACGTTTGAATAATGTTGGTCCTGAAAAGGACCGATTGTTTATAAAATAAATGTTAAAAAATCATTTATTTTCTTGTGAAAAAGACTGAGATGCTGGACTGCTTCAAACTGATGACTTTGACTGCAGTCCCCAAGTTCGAACACCAAAAATTCGAATTTCTCGATACACTCGATATCCGAAAGTTCGAATTATCGAGGTTTTTTTTTACATGTGTTAGTATAGGAACGTCAAGGGACCGGAGCAAATGTTCGAATTATGGAGGTTCGACTATACATACACATACACATACTGAAAGATTTTGGACAATTTAATTAGAAAAAGGAGTTGAATATTGTATAATTTTTAAGTCGAAGCGCTGAAAATTAAACTATTTTATTTTGAATTGAAGAATCACAAAATTGAATGATTTCAGATTAAAATTTCGAAAATACACAAGAACTCCAAAATAAGGCCATTTTTGGGGGTTGCCTCGCAGTGGCCTTGGCACTAAATTCGTCGTTAAATGAATGGTGCAGGGTGGCCTGGCATTGTCGTTTCTTTCAAATTCTCTGCATTTTTCAGAAAACATGGAATTCCTTTAAACTATTTCCAACTTCATCAACTTTGGTCGACGGTGAATTCTGTACAAGTATTTTTAATTCTTTTGAACCTTTTTAATTCTCTTGAAATCTTTTGGAAAGAACATTGAATTCTATTGATTTCCTACAAGTATTTTGAATACAGCAGAGTTCTGTCGATTTTTTAAAAGAATGCAAGAACACGGCTGTCAAAAATCCAGGAAAATTATTTATATATATACCCAAACGTGAGGAACGAAAAAAATGGTACAAAATTTTTCGGCATGACATGTGCCTTACCACATCTTTTACAGCAACAGTATATTATTGCGAAGATCTTTTCAACGATAAGTAACTATTTTTCCTTTGAATAGACACATTTTTTTTTAATGGTATAAAACTCGTAATTATCTTAGGTTCAACGGTGTTATATATATGAGGTGCCGGGATCACCGGTATGTATGTGAGCTATAATTTCTCCAAATCAAATCGTTTATTTACGCAACAAGTACTATAAAATAAAGTATTTATAAAAGTAATTATGGATATTATAATTATAAATTTTGTAACAAAATTTTATAGAAGTATTTATGTAAGTATTTATAAAAAAAGTGAGGTTAGGTTTTCCGGGTGCAATATTGCCAATATGTTACGATTCGCCTAATGCAATTATCATTCTAAATTAAAAAATTAAATAAATAAAAATAAATCTTTCAAAAGGTTAACGTCATTCATCCCATTTACTTTTTTTTTTTTTTTTAGCTTTTTCTCCTAAAGTCTCAGCAACGTTGAAATTGGAGCACTTCGTAAACTTTCGTAATTTTTGGTACATGCGTGTTTACCAGTGACTCCTCGATTTTTGAAATAATTCGAAAAAACACGATTTTTTCATAGCGTAAAATCTTCGTATTTTCTAACTTTAACTCGCTCTAAATTAGAAACCCCCGTAATCAGATTAACGGGGGAAGTTAACTGGCCGTTACTATTCGCGCGATTCACCAGGCATTTGTCACCGTTATGGCACTCAACGTTAGCTAACCGTACGACGGTGTTGCCATTTTCGTGTTGAGAGCAGACGATATGCTACAATAGACGTAGTGATAGTACGTAGTGTAGTATTCAACCAGGTAAATAGTAAAGATGGCGGAAAATGGTATGAAGGCAAAACGTCCCCGAGCTCCCAATTTCACAAGATTGGAAATCGAAATATTTACATCTTTAGCCCCAGTTTATAGAAAAATAATAGAATGCAAGCGGCGTTGTTGATTCATTCAACTTCATAAGTACGAGAATTAAATATTTTTTAGATGATTAGGACCTATACTTGTTTCGAATCAAATCTTTATTCGCAGTGAAGAATTGGCTAATTTCAAAAGTTTTTGTGGAGACTGTTCTTTGGGTTTTAACTACAATATTCGAAAAAACAGTCATACGCAATCTATTGAAATTAGCTTGTAACTTCTTTGTTTTTGAAAGAATTAGAAAAACGCGACTTTTTCATAGCGTAAAATTGTCGTATTTTCTAACTTCAACTGGCTTTAAATCAGAAATTATTAGGATTTTCAACTTATAGCTTTAACGAATGATGTATAAAACTATACTTAAGCTTGCAAAGCCATGAAAGTTCGTCTGTTTTGTTATGAAAAAAAGTTATTACTTTTTTTCAAGCTCCAAGCCTCCGCTACGAGTTCAATCTCACGACACTGTGTGCACAACAATAAAATCCTCTTATTTCATAAACGGCTATTTCAATTGAAGTAAAACTTTACAAAAAACTTCCAGAGATTCTACTGAACATTTCATCCACTGGAAGTTTTTGATTGTTAAAACTTACCTGGATAGACTTTTCGATTGAAAATATTCAAACGTTCTTCGTGCACTTACCCAGAAAAAAAGTAATAACTTTTTTTCATAACAAAAAAGATGAACTCTAATTGCTCTACAAGCTGAAGTATAGTTTTATGCATAATTCCTTAAAATTATAAGCTAAAAGTACCAATAGTTTCTAATTTAGAGCGAGTTAAAGTTAGAAAATACGAAAATTTTACGCAATGAAAAAATCGTGTTTTTTCGAATTATTTAAAAAACGAAGGAAGTTACAACTTTTTTTTATTAGAAAAAAAGATGCGTAATCTGATTCTCTATAAGTGTATGTACTTTAAACATTACATTTTAATAAGAGATGTACCTTCGAGGTTAGCATATCTCCGTTAACGAGCTAACCGTGTGAACAGTAGCCGGTTAAGATTAACTCTTCGGTATCGGAGTTAACTGTCCGTCAGTCCGTGGTGAAAGGCAGCCTAAATTTTCAGTGAAAAATTGAGAACCTTAGAATGACTGCACAAACGTCCCTGGCGGACCGGCCGAACGCAAACATTACGCTACAGCGTAACGGTAAAGTAATGGTAAAGTAATGCTAAAGTAATATGGCATTATAATTAATAAAGGAAACAAAATTAATATGTAAATTGTTGCAATTATAATAAAACGTTAAAATTTACATTTGAATGGTCATGCCGTAATTGCAACAAGTTGCTTTCTCAGCGTTAAAAAATAAAAAAACAAAGTGGCTGTCATTCAAGTCGGGTCCCTGCAGACTGGCAACCCACTTAAAGCCACGTTAGCGGGTTGCCAATATGCAGGGGCCCGACTGCAATGACGGTCACTATGTTTTTTTATTTTTTAATGCTGCAAAAGCAACTTGTTGCAATTGCGGCATGACCGTTGAACGTAAATTTCAACGTTTTATTATAATTGCAACAGTTTACATATTAATTTTGTTTTCTTTATTAATTATAATGCCATATTACTTTACCATTACTTTAGCATTACTTTACCGTTACGCTGTAGCGTAATGTTTGCGTTCGGCCGGTCCGCCAGGGGTGGAAAACAATAAGTATATAACTGATCAGTTTTCAATCTTGTACGCATACACATCACAGAACCGATATCGGACTTCCAATTGAATATAACAGTTTTTACATTCCAATATTCTTTAAATGCCTCAACAAATTGTTTTAGCCATTTAGGAATTTTGTATTTTTGTTTAGGGTTATATCACAAGTTATATTTACACGGACCATGAGGAGGACCATCGTTACGCGTACCACACGAGCGCCGCGCTCGAGAAGATCTAGCATTTCGATGCGTTATTGTACATCCGACAGAAAAATGCTCGTTTTTGGTGAAGTAAATGTACACGACTTTGGGCTCCTTATGTCTATTCTCCATGCTAGGCATATTGTAGCGGGGTTAAAATAACGAGTGGGCCGGTCTACAATCTTGGTTTGCTAAACCGGTATTGAAAGAGATGACTGTTCTTCTTCTCACTTGCTTCTCTTACTTTTGCAAACCAACATAGTCGATTCCCCCTTGTAATTTATAACCAATCGCCGTGCCTAAGTCAGGAAGCATGTGGCTAGTCCCCTCCTATTCCTATGTCCATGGGCGAATGTAGCGCCTCAGCGACAGGGCTTTGAAGTATCTAACCAAAACTTTGTCCCGGTGAAATACGCTCCAGCTTGGGGGCCCTGATTTAGAAGAATTTAAAAAAAAAAAACAGAGAATTCAAAAGAATTAAGAAAACTTGGAGTATTTAAAGAAGTTCAATCGAGTTTAAAGAATTGCAAAGGAGTTTAACCGAGTTCAAAGAATTGCACTCAATGAAAAAATATGTACAGCTTCATTTAATAGTAGTTAACCCGTCGGTAAAAGTTGCTGAAATTAGAAATCGTTAAAAATAACTTTATTTTTCAGGAAGTATTTAGAACATTTAACAAATTTGAAGTTAGGTGAAGTTAGCTCGAAGCAAGGTGAAGTTGCCACGGTATAGTCCGGGCGCTGGTGACACTTGAGTATTTTTTGAGAGGTGCTCGAGGTTTTATAATTGATCTTTATGTTTTTGGGGTCGCTGAATCCGATTATCGAGGGTGTTTTGCCGAACTCATGGTCAGTTTCGTTTAAATAGCAATTGTTTAAACAAATACGTAAAAATGTTGTTTTTGTAGTAAAATATTTTTTTTAGTAAATATATGCTACTTTGAGACGAAAAGGTCTCTTGAAATTTTTTCGTCGAACGCGTATTTCAAAAGTTATTAATTTTTAAATGTTGCAAATTGGACGTTTTTCACTAACTTTGCACGTTAATAACTTTTGAACTATTGCATATTTTTTCAAAATTAAAGAACGTACATGTTCTGCAAGAGTTGCCCTACAACATGATGTGCCTTAAAATAAAGTCGTAATTCTAAAAGTTAATGCTAGCGCTATTAGAAGTTCGCACTTTTCCCCGTATAGTGTGTGCTTGCAGGCTATATATAGAGCGCTGCGCGGTGACGCTTGAGTATCTATTGAGAAATGGCTCGCGGTTTTATAGTTGAATCTTTATGTTTTTGAAGTCGCTGAATCCTAATATGTTTTTGCCGGGTGTTTTGCCGAGTTCCCAGTCAATTTTTTGTTATTAACAAATTCAGTTGCAAAATTATGTGATCTCGGGTTTTTGCTGAAAAAAAATTATTAACCTCAAATCTGACTTCGTAAATCGATTCTACCGGAAAATATACAATATAATTATGTATAAAAAAATCTATGTTTGGGTTAAATTAATTAGTTATTAATTAATTTACGACCACGGCGCCTAGCTGCGCAAAACATATGGCGCGAACGAGTATCATCACGTCTTCTGCTAGGCTTTTCTAGCTTACATAGCAATGCTCCGATTTCTCCGTGTAAAAGTAATAACAATGGTGTTATTAATAATAATGATAATAATAATAATAATAATTGTATCTCCATTGTGAAATATGTACAGTAACCAGAAAACTAAATATAAATCAAACGTTGCAACATACAGAAAGCACAAGCCCATATGTTTTGCGCAGCTAGGCGCCTTGGTCGTAAATTAATTAATAACTAATTAATTTAACCCAAACATAGATTTTTTATACATAATTATATTGTATATTTTCCGGTAGAATCGATTTACGAAGTCAGATTTGAGGTTAATAATTTTTTTTCAGCAAAAACCCGAGATCACATAATTTTGCAACTGAATTTGTTAATAACAAAAAATTGACTGGGAACTCGGCAAAACACCCGGCAAAAACATATTAGGATTCAGCGACTTCAAAAACATAAAGATTCAACTATAAAACCGCGAGCCATTTCTCAATAGATGCTCAAGCGTCACCGCGCAGCGCTCTATATATAGCCTGCAAGCACACACTATACGGGGAGAAGTGCGAACTTCTAATAGCGCTAGCATTAACTTTTAGAATGACGACTTTATTTTAAGGCACATCATGTTGTAGGGCAACTCTTGCAGAACACGTACGTTCTTTAATTTTGAAAAAATATGCAATAGTTCAAAAGTTATTAACGTGCAAAGTTAGTGAAAAACGTCCAATTTGCAACATTTAAAAATTAATAACTTTTGAAATACGCGTTCGACGAAAAAATTGCAAGAGACCTTTTCGTCTCAAAGTAGCATATATTTACTAAAAAAAAATATTTTACTACAAAAACAACATTTTTACGTATTTGTTTAAACAATTGCGATTTAAACGAAACTGACCATGAGTTCGGCAAAACACCCTCGATAATCGGATTCAGCGACCCCAAAAACATAAAGATCAATTATAAAACCTCGAGCACCTCTCAAAAAATACTCAAGTGTCACCAGCGCCCGGACTAGGTAGGAGAAATTGCTTATCGGGGATGCACACACATTTACACCTAGCTGTTCACGCACATGTAATTTCAATATCCTACTGCACCCAAAATATGCACTGCACCCAAAAATGTTGTGGGACTTTTCGACTTTAATTTGTTTTTTTCTACCCACCATTGCAAGGAACGACAAAACTCCTGGGACACTCTGTATAAGCACTAGGGTGGTTCTTATTTATACTTGGTGGATTTTTCTTCTTCGAATTTCCCTGCTCTCACCCCCCAGTTTTGTTCGAATGCCCAAGAAAAAATCTTCTCCAAATTTGAGCAAAATCGGTTAATATTTAGGGGTGCACTATAGGCCAGGCGACCGAAATTTTGGCCAAAATTCAAAAAGGCAGATCAGGCTCAAAGTATATATCATAGTGAATAAAATGGTACCTCATTTTTCTCATTTGGGTGTGAAGTTTCGGAGTGGAGAGAGTCAAAAGCGCGCACTTGTGAAAAGTATCAATTGACGACTAGATGCATTATGCATGATATATACTTCTGTATGTTTTACAGATATTGCAGTCATTTCGTAACCTTTCAAGACATATTAAACCAAAATGTATTTAAACAAATTTATATTAAGAAATAATTTGAAAATATATTACTTTTTGCATTATATCGCACATTATTAATTTAAAATGATTTCCCATGATCAACACAACACGGATTGATATTAGCAATGCATATATATGTAAGAATTGGATTTTAAGTACTTTTAACTATATGCAAAACAATAAGTAGTAGCCTGTCTTCAAACTCCATACTTTGTTTTTGGCAAAAATTTCGGTCGCCTGGCCCATAGTGGGGTGGCGCAAGGACCGTGAAGTTTCCCATTGATTGAACATGGGAAAAAGTCAGCTTTTTGTGAATCTAATATTTAAACGCGATAATATGTTACAACTAATTCCATGTTTCAGTATATTGTTCAGGATTCATCAGAGAATAAGCATCAATTATAAATTTTGAGGTTGAATAATTTTGAGCCACTCTTATGGGTTACCCAAAAAAACCCCATGAGTGACAAATTTGAATTTTACGAAATATTGCGGTTCATTGACGCTTTTTAGAAGTTTAAAAAAATTAAATAATCGTTAGTCAGCAATTCCAAAATAACCAGTAATTTTTTAAATAATACTACATTGTTTAAACAATTTTAATTTGTTTAAACATTTAAGAGTATTCTTAACCCTTAGACTGCACTGTGGGTGCCAAACACCGAGAAAAACTTTGAGCTTATTTTTTCCTAAAAGTATACTGTTTCAAGAGTATCCCATTAAATTTTTAGGTAAAAATATTAAAAATTACGCAACATATACATTTTTTATTTAAAAAACTCATTTTTTCGATTTTTATTCAAAATCTAGTTTCTAACAAATTATATCGTTATAAGTCCAACTGGATTTTTAAAAAACGTATAATTCTACATTCCATTAGAATTTCGTTAGGAAATATTGAAATCCGGCTTAGTTATACTGGTTTAAACATCTGAGTGTCAAACACCCACGGTGTAGCTTACGAGATTATTTTGAGGTGTGCAGTTCAAGGGTTAAAAAGCAAAGTAGAACAGAAAAACATTTCAATTTTTCGAAAAATAGCAAAAATAAAACATGTAAAGAAAAAAATTGTTCAAACAATTTAAATTTCTTTACAAAACTACGAGTATTCATAATAAACCAATTAGTATTCAAAAATATTAAAATTTGGCGAAAATTTAGTGAGTTAAATGAAAAAAACAAATATTTAAACAAATTAAAATTGTTTAAACAATTGAGTATTAGTTAAAAAATGACTGGGTATTTTGAATTTATTGATTAATGATTATTTAATTTTTAAAAAAACTTTTTAAAAGCGTCAATGAACCGCAATATTACGTAAAATTCAAATTTGTCACTTATGGGGTTTTCTTTGGCGACTCATAAGGGTGGCTTAAGATTATTCAACCTCAAAATTTATGATAAGATTCTTATATAAGATATACAAAAAGCTGACTTTTTGTCATGTTAAATCAATGGGAAACTTCATGGTCCTTGCGCCACCCCTAAACATTAACCAATTTTGCTCAAATTTGGAGAAGATTTTTGTATTGGGCATTCAAATAAAACTGGGGGGTGAGAGCAGAGAAATTCGAAAAGTTAAAAATAAGGGCCACCCTAATAATCACAGTCCGTAATATAAATATAAAGGTATATAAAGTACCAAATATCGTTATCATAAAATAGACCTTCTTTTACATGTAACTGACATATTTTTAATTTATATTACAAAAACCAATGCTTATATCGCTTTAACATTTCATAAATGTGTGAACATAATTTAAAAGGTTGGTGAATTCTGATATCACATTTAAATTTAAACAAGATAGTTGGACGAAAGGCGATCAGCGCCGCAGTTACACATTTGGCCGCTGAGTCAAATTGGCATCAACTACATGTTGATGCGGCAGTAAAAAAGACCAAAGCAGCCTTTTGGGCTTGCAGAGACGCAATTGGAAAAACCTTAGGACTCGAATCAAGGGTAGTTTATTGGTTATATACGGTAATCATTAGACCAATTTTAACTTATGCCTCATTGGTCTGGGTGCAAAGAACCAGTTTGGTTGGTTCCAGAAAACAACTGGAGAACCTATACAGGGTCTTTTGTCTATTAATTACTGGATCAATTAGAACAACCCCACCAGCGGCATTAGAGTCTATCTACGGTATGCCACTGCTGCACCTTCTAATTAGGCAGAGGAATGCGGCGGAGGCACACACACTTTTCCTAAGGGAGGGTCATGGAAATGCCGCTTTCCTTGATCTGGATGATTTAATAAAAAGCCTATTGTCGGGAGATGAAATCCTTTGCATGCACTCTGATCACATGCTGAAAGGCTCGTTCATGAAGCCTTTTAAGAACTTTCCGAAAAAGGAGGACTGACACGATAAACAGAGGAGCAATTTATTTACAACGAGAAGACTCGTGTGGTATACAGATGACTCTTAAAGACTCCCTAGGCCCTGGAGCTGGAATACTTGCGATGAAACCTAGTGCGGAGATAACAATCGCACTGGGCAAATTCTGTACCATATTTCAAGCTGAAATCGTGGCCATCAAGGCCTGCCTAAAGTTGATTTGTAAACGTGGGTTTTTGACCCACCACTTTTCCACATGCTGCGATAGTCAAGCTGCTTTATTTACATATGTTCCGATTGTCAAGCTGCTTTGAGACCTCTCTAATCGTAAGAGTTTTCATCCAGACTTATCTTGAGTTGCCTACAAGAGCTTCTCGAAGTGTCCTATTAAAACTGGATCAACTTAATCTGGGTCCCTGGACATGAGAACATTGAAGGTAACGAGATAGCAAGACATGCTTACAAAAAATGGAGGAATACAAAATCCCTCAACGGACCTGAATCATATTGCGGCGCTTCGTATGCTTCGTCTAACTATGCCATTAAAAAGTGACTCTTAGAGGAACACGCGAGGTTATTGGAAGATGGTTAAAGGTATGATACACTCTAAAAAGTTTATCAAACAACCATATTTAGGAAAGTCTAAAAAAAACTCCAGAACATCGAAAGAAAGCAGGTAAAAATAGTGGTTGAAATGCTCACGGGCCACTGCCGCTTAAAGAAGGACTTGACTAACATGAAAATCGACAGCGACTCTCGATATCGAAAGTGCAGCTTCCATGTGGAAACAGCACGTCACATGATTTTGTAGACATCCTTTCATCAGAGAGGATTAGATTCAAGGGTACAGTACAATAGGTTAGGGGCTGTTCAAAAAATACGTAACGCCTTTAGGAGGGAGGGGGGTCACCTCGAGCGTTACGCTAATGTTAAAAGTTACATGGACTTACTATAGAAAAAGCGTTATGTACTTTTTGAACGGCCCCTTACATTCGATAATATCAGTGTATGGGACATAGATGGTCCTGCCCATTTGCAATAATAATAATGATAATAAACGTAATAATACATATATAGATATTGTTTTTTGACATACTTCAGACCAAATAAAAAAGGACGTTTTTATTTGGTCTAACGTATGTCAAAAAACAATATCTATATATTATTATGTATTACTTTATATCACTCAGACAAACAACATCGCTTAAAACACCATCATCATTTTAACTGATAATAAACGTTAAATTAAACTAAAATCTTACATAAATCAAAGATACACGGCGAGAAGTGAGAGCATATTTTTCAATCGCGACGAATGTAAGTATCCTCATACTCCTGGACGGTACTGTATGTAATTTCAATTATCACACCGGTTTTATACAGAAGTTCATAAATTCTTATACATTTCGCGTTTACAGAAATTTCAAGTTTTATCATTTGAAATATCTTGACATAATTCATGTTTCGAAACAGGAAAAGAATATTTTTAAAAATTGTCCTGTTTGAAAAAGATAAGACGAAAATTCCTAATAAACTCAACCATTTTTTAACAGATTAAAAAGTTTTCGCTGAAAAAATTCAATTTCCGGTTTCCCAGCTCAGCGAACACCCTCTAACAAGCAATCGGTTATCGATTTATCACGTTATCAGTGTGACTTGCAAAAATACTGCAAAGGAAATTGCAACTCTATTTAATTAGCATACAAGCTTTGTTCACAGGGGAATTACTAAAAAAATATCAAAAATCCTCACCTTATTAGCCCAAAGTAGTTTCCTCTTTTGAATCTGCTCTGCATATTTTCCCTGAGTAGCCGTGGCAAGAGGATTGTAATAATTTGGTTCCTGTGAGTTAATTGCCACAGCTTCGCCCTCGGGAGACTTCAACTCGATTCCTAGCTTCTCCAATTGCGCGAGCTTATTCCTATTTTTTTCTTCTCTGTAACTCAACGATCTGTAATTGGATTGATTCTTATCTCTGGATCTCGATCGTGATCTCGTGCGATCCCTTTCCTTGTGATAGCTCGACCTCTCATCCCTGTGTCGATCTTTGGAACGACCCTCCTTTGATTGACGTCGATCCCTATCTCGATCTCTGTCCCTTCGCCTGTCCCTACCTCTGTCCTTGTCCCTATCTCTCTCCCTATCTCGATCCCTCCGATCATCCCGATGGCTTTTGTCTCTCTCATCTTTACTAGAGGACACTTTATCTCTTTCTCTTCTTCTCTCATCATCACGAGACCTCCTATCGTCATCTCTTGATTTTCTGGAGTCCTTGCTATCTCTGTAGTCGCTACCTCGCCTTCTATCTTCATACGAAGATCTGCGACTTTTGTCTGATGAGTGTCGACTTCTTTCAGATCTATCACTTCGCTTTGACTCTGCATGGGCATTGGAAGAATTATTCTCATGATCCAGTCGCCTGTAAAAGGATTACGTTCTGCAGGGGTGTACCACAGATTCATATTATTATTTAGCTCGTAAACAAGCATTTTTTAGTGACTTATTTAACTTTACCCATTTTTACTTTTAATGTGTGTTCTTGTAAGAGCTGTCTATGATTTCCGGGTACAGAGTTTTTGAACAAACTTTCAACTTCCACTTAAAAAATGGGTTAAGTTTGCCACAAGCCAAGTTCGTATACGCAGGTCCGGGGACTCCCGTGGTGGGAGATATTCTCTTACTTTTAAGCTAAAAGTTTTCCGAGCTGACCACAGCGCGTAGTCCCGTATTACTCGAGAAGTATATGGTCAATGGTATATGGTGTGTAAAATGTAAACAAGATTCCTTACCTCGAAGTGTCTAAACGCGTGTGAGAAAATGCAAGGATGCCGCATTACTGTACCGTACCCAAACATGACATAAACAGATCAAATTTTTATGTATTTTCATCATTTTTATTAATTTAATTGTTGAATTAATTAATTTGTTCAAATAATTTTTTTAACTAAATTGCTTTTTCCTAGTCTACTATTACGCCACTATCGGAAGGGGCAACTTTCTTAATTAAACGGAAGGCGAAGCTTCAATAAGGGGACTTCATATCCACCAACCGAGTCCCGGACCTGTGTATACGACCGTGCCACAAGCATACTAAGAGGTTAAGAGGATCGTGAAGGCAAAATCGATTTCACAGTTTCTTTTTGCGCGTTTAAAGCAAATCGTTTGCTGAGAACATATGTCTAAATACACCTTTTATCCAGAAGATAGTAACAATACTCGACAGAATATTGTTTTTGAGTGTAAAATCTAAAAAAAATGTAGCAAACATAAACTGATTTCCTTCTCCTTTGAATGAAACTTTAAGGAAATGCGATTTGCGACCTTTTAACCCCTTTAAATTTGTACACCAGGGTGATATAAAAACCTGAAATTAATCGAATCATTTGAGTCTAGTCAAAAAAAAAAAAAAAAAAAAAAAAAAAAAAAAAAAAAAAAAAAAACAGTTGCCGTGTGTCTATAGGCTGAAAAATTATGATGAATTTTTTATCTGTAGTCACAGAATACGGATGACCTAGTAATCATGACTCACAAAATTTCGATGTACACGTCATCGTGAGTGGCTGTCTTAGCCTTCGTGAAACATGTTAAATTGTTTTTAAAATAATTTTTAGACATTTGAAATTTAAAAAAAAGACCAGTGCAAAATTATATCACTACATTTTGATGAAATGAAAAATGTATTATGATGTGCGATGACGTCCTGATGACCCGAATAGCTATGTGTTTTCGATGTCCCTATAATCATGACTGATATTTCGAGAACACAATGGTACTAAATGCAAATTCGTTTTATGACAGAAAAATAATCTTTTATTACGGAAAAATGATTTTTGTCAAAACTAATTAATTTTTTAGGCTCTAAACGCTGTTTAAAAGTGTTTCCTAATCTGAACTTTCAGTGATTTTCCTTTTTTTTTTTTTTTTGTAAAAAAATCGTGAGCGACTATAAAAATGCATTTTGTAAATCAATTTTCACAAACCTTGTATTAAAACAATTTGTTTTATAGATCGAGAATTGTCCGAGTTTCCTCAGAATACATTAGGTTTTTATCAGAGAAGTACTTACTTTTTACCTTCTTCAAACCTCAAAACACGATTACTGGGACCGTTTCGCTTACTGGGACATCTACCTTAATTGCACATTGTATTAAAATCGTATTGAGTTTTGAAATAAAGAAACTGAACAAAAGACATTCACCTGTTTCAAATTTTGTTGATGTACTTCTACAAATCTACAACTTTATTTTGCTCCGCTCGAATGATTCGATTAGTATCTGCATTTTCATTCCACCCTATTGTACACCGTGGGTGTATTGCCACTTCTCATGTTATAACTTTGTAGTAATGAGCCTGTTTACGCTCTGAAAATTATTGGTTGCCGAGTCGTTCTATTCAGAATGAATGCTCCTGATTGGTTGTCGAGCGTAATAGAAACTGTTCCTGGCATAAATAGGCTCAACGATTTTATGATAATAATGTAATAATGCATACACTAGATTATATCTCTGTAGAGTTTCAAATTGAATCATTTTTCATGTAAACCATTAGAAATTCTATCATGTATTAATTTATAATTAGAACTAATTGAAATAAAACAATTTTGAAATGAAAAGCGTTCCAAATTGATAAACTGACGCTAAACTTTTTAATTTTTAAGGCATCTACTTATAAATATTTTACTACTTCTAAATATTAAAATACTTCATATTGAATAATACTTCAACTTTAAACGTGAAATTTAAAAGACTTTAAAAGTCTTGAATTTTAAATTATGCTTATACAATGTAGATTTAGGAGGCTACCAATTTAATATTATGCAATTTTTGAGTAACTTAAATTAAAAACTAACTAAATTTTGAACGACTGGAGTTTTAAACTGATCAATTTGATATCAAATTTTACAAGCATCAGCTTAGGATACTTATACTGCTAACATTATTTGAGACTTTACCACACTTTTACTTACGAGGGTAAAGCAAAATTGCAATAGGGGAAAGGTGCCCACGGTAAAATGAGTTATAAGCACTGAATATCGACGATATAAGACTCTATCGTATTGAAGTATTTTAGAAAAATGATATTTTTATGATTTTCGTATTCAAGTTGTTTTTTACAAATTAATATTTTGACAGATCGCATTGACAGGTTATTTGACTACCCACTTTCGACTAATTTTGGAGAAGAAGAAGATGGTTAAACAATTTTTCGCTTCTGTACTTACAATCTGCCAGAATTAGACTTATCGAAATTGTGGCAAGAATCTTTACTCCTGAACTGTAAATGGTATTCAAGAAATGATTACATGTGTACCTTGTAGATATAAATTTAGTGACACAGGTACGCAGGGAATCAAAGGTCACAACTTTTAACTGCTTAACAAAAAACTTTGTTACTTATAGATTTCATTTAACTACCCGTAGGGTTCGACTTTACTACACAAGTCAAACTTTTTAGGTTAATTTAAAAATGAGCATTTATACGACTATATAGAGTTTTCTGAAGATTCTTTTTTAACTTTCTTCCGTAACATTACATTAAATGTGTGACAATATTGCAATACATGTATGTCAAAACTACAGTACCAGGAAAGTTCCAACAGACATTTTGTTTATTGTAGTGCCGAAATTTTTAAGTTTTACGGCCTTAAAATGAAAATTCTTTAATTTTCATGGCGTATATTCTAAAAGTGTTTAATTTAAATGCTTCTTATTTGAAAATTGACAAATTTCAAAGTTTCAAGAATTCGCATTTGAATTTATTGAATTTTGATGGCCGCTACTTTGAAATAGAACAACTTAAAAGTAGCCACACTAATTAGAAATTATCGTCCTTTTATAAATTAAAGTTATCAAATTTGGAATGCTTCCAAAGAAACCCGCATTGTTTATATTGACAAAAAGTCTCGGTGGATTTTTCAAAATTTCCTTTATCGTGTAGTTCATCAAAATAGAAGAAATCTCCCAAAAGGATTTGGACCGAATATGACTAGTTTCTTTGGTGCGGGGTTCTTTGAAACTGTTCGTTTCCGAAGTTAATTGTTAGAAAAGTGCATTTTTCAGCATTTTTTATTTGAAATCGTTGTCCCATTAACTCAGTCAACTTTTGAGGGGAAATTTCTCGAAAAAAAGGAGCATAAAGGGTAAGCCTGAAAAGAAATAAATAGGAGAAAGAATGGTCAAGCCTTAAAGCTATAAAATACAAATATCAACTTTTCAAAGAAGAGTATTGATCGTGATGTGTCAAGATAAACTTTAACCCTTCGGGTAGTTTAAACTGCAAGAAACATTTTTTTGACTAAGCAGTTAAGTGACTTTTGAGTCGCAGCTTACCACATAGTATAAACGTAAGCATTTCTTGAATATCATTCACAATTCAGAAGTAAACAAATCTTTTTGCCACAAATTGGATAAGTCTAATGCTGTCAGATTGTAATTACATAAGCAAAAAATTGTTCAACTAACTTGTTTTCCTCAACTATCAGTTAAAAATAGGTAGTCTCTTTAACCTGTCATTGCGAACTGTCCAAAAATTATTTTCTTACAAAAAATGTTAATAGGAGAAACATACTACTATATAAATTTTCTAAAACACGGCTATGCAATAGACTATAGAGTCATAGATATTCAGTGATTATAACCCATTCCATGCAATAATTTTGTAGATATTCCGTTCGACTACCCGTGCACGCCGAACAACTGTGGGCATCTTTCCCCTATTGAAACTCGATATTTGGTTTAAAGTAATACTAGAAAACTATCATACCTCAGACTCGGAGGAGAAGGATAGTTTATGGGTGAATCTGTTTTAGCCACATTCGGAACTCTTCCAATGGGTGGAGGGCTGTTTCCACGGTCGCTGCCCGATTCGTCCGACGAATTGTTGTTATTGCTCTCCTAAATAAATAAAAATGCAGTTGTTTAAAATAATCTTCGGAGATTTCTCACTTAAACTATACCACTTCCAAAAACATTTCGATCACTCCTAATAGAATCTTCTGGACAGTTTTAATTGCTTATGTGCACGCTTTTTGTCCTTGTTAGTGGGTTTCTTTATTGATGATTCGTCGCTTACTCAAATAAAACTTATTTGTACGTAATTTTAAATTATGCTGTTTTATATTTTACTAGTTTCAATTACACTATATGCAGTATTCTTAAAAAAAAACTATTTTTTTACATGCTATGGTTAAAATTAACGCTCTGTGTATAGGAACGATGAAACGTTCTATTTGGTCACCCGGGGCACAGTAGGATGGATCTGGAATTTACTGTTCAAAACAGTCTAGAACCTGTAATAATTGAAGCGTGCTCTGCATCTGTAACAGTGCATTATACGCCACTTAGCAAAATGATCATCGGCGCATAATGTACTGTTGTAGAGCAAGCTTCAATACATTCTTAACGGATTCAAAAGTTTTTTTTGTTGATTGTTAGAATTTATGAAAATTAAATTTCTAAGAAAATTGTCGAAGCCGACTTTTAATAGTATATTGTACACCAGGCATGCCCAACTCGGGGAAATTCCCTTCGGGAACACATGTTCCGCATCCACCACTCTTCCTCCTAGAGAGCGGGAGTGGTGGTAAACGCTTCCGAGGATTTCTCCGCTTTCGAGATCCTCGCAAGCGTTTACCACCACTCCCGCTCTCTAGGAGGAAGAGTGGTGGATGCAGAACATGTGTTCCCGAAGGGAATTTTCCTGAGTTGGGCATGTCTGTTGTACACCAAGGAAGCAAAGCAGTCTTTTTTCGGCCGAGCCATAAAAAGACTTAGTCCCTCGGTATAAACGGTAATTTATGTGATAAGAGTATGGTTTTCGACGTTTTTTTCATCAAATTACTTCTCACGCTTTCGGGTAACATAAAGGGACAAGTACGGCGCAGAACAGTGCGCACATAGCGAAATAATGTACGCGCAAGCGCATAGTACGGTGAAGTGCACGTTATCGTCCTAGGACGGCACGAAGTCATAGGAAGGAGACCCGATGCTAATGCATTTTCGTCGGAAAAGTGTGGGGACTTCTTCGGAATGGTAGTCGAGAACGAGAAGCAGTCGTTTTCGCTCTCTTACAGATATTTCACTCAACCGTCATGGGAAATCACCCCCCCCCCCCCCTGTAGCTCCCCACTATTCCGAAAAAGTGGCCGAGTTTTCGTAACACACAGTTTTGCCTCCTTACTATTTACTTCGTGTACGATAGAAAAGTACCTTCCCGCCAAGAAAGGCCTACTTTGGTTCACCAAAATACACACGAAAAAGCGAAGAAATCATACTCGTGTTACATAATTTTTCAAAATATTTATTTGACGCTAAGTGTGGCAAAAAGGGCAACTTTGCAAATGATAACTACCGACAGAAAGTTTGAGTACATTTCCTTTGACCGTTTGAAAATTCATACTTCACTTCAAGGACGGATATCTGTGCAGAAACTGAATCTATGACTTTGTAAGTAGAATCAAACCCTTTCGGACAAAATTCGGCACATAGTTTTGACTAGCTTTTCCAGTAGCCGGACTCTTGAACTGTGTAATGTTGTGTTGAAAACAAAAGACTGAATCCGGTATCTGCTCCACAGTACGATTATTTTTTATTTACTTTAGACCCCTTCATATTTTCTCATGCTGTCTTAAAAATTATAATCTCTGTCTCTTCACTTTTTCCCAGACTTTCTTGGACATTTTAGAGTATCAACATTTTTTTTTTTTTATCAAAATTTTACAAACAGCCCAGGACTTTCTGTTGTTCTTTCTTTTACTTAGTATTAAAATATTTTGTAAATATTCAAAGGAGATTTTTAATTTGTATAAAAATTCGGTGCTCGTCTAAGAGTTCCAGACTGAATTCTATACTTTTTATAAGATAAATTTTTTGCGTGAAAGAGAGAAATTAACAATTTTATTATAATAATTGTTTGTAACAATTACAATTTTATATTTTTGCTTCCTGAAGGATGAAGCTTTGCAGTGGTGACAATTTTCAATTTCTAAAAATAGGTATATTTAACTGCATTCCAGCTCAAGTATATCTATAATAATTCTATAAACAATTGTCCGGATACATGTGTGTACGAGTATATATCTTACACTTTTCTCGTTACTCCAATATCTGGAAAATGCGCATGGATAAAATCGTGAATGAAATCATGTACAAACTAGAGCAAACGAAAATTAGGATTTTTGGTGCTAAATGCGACAAAACTTCCAGGGTGTTTGGCGGTAGTGAAAATAGTCGTAGCATGCCTTCCATGATCTGGAATATTAAAAATATTTCTGAGTCGTTCCTAATGAGAAAAATTCGGTAAAATTAACCCTTTTGCCACACTTTACGTTAAATCAATCAATCAATCAATATAATCAAAAATCATTTAAAAAAAAAAGTAAAAATCGGCTCTAACAATTTTCTTAGACTTATAAATTGAACAGTTAATTCCAGGTCCGTCATAATGTGCATCGGTAAATATGAAACACAAGTACGGGAATCATCTCAAAATGTATGCGCGAGCGACCAATGAGCACACGGCGCAAATTTTAATCGCTAATTTTAATCCGAAATCTAGTTCCTGCATCAAAAATATTTTGTATGAGGTTTTCTGGTAGTGTTTTGCATAATAAATCATGTTGAGAAATCCACCTTACGAAGTTATGACCATGTAAAGGAATTAAGTTTCTATTGATAGTTTAGCTCTGAACCGAGCAATCTGCAAATAGTTTGCGTGTTTCGTTTCATTCACAGTTTGCAATTTTTTTCTTTTTTTGTGTTAGTGTTACCTTCTTCCAGATTCCTCTACTCACCTCAGTCTTCGGGTTAGGACTTGGGGGTAGTCTTGAAAGACCCTTGCACAGCATTGACCTTGCCGAGGTGCGTAGATATTGTATCATGTATTACCAACAGAGCTACGTGTTAATATTTTCTCACGAAATGGCACTAATCCCATTTACTTATAGTTTATAGTTTACATTTTTTAATACGTCAGTGCTAGTTCTGTCCATCGTCTTAACTGATGTCCTACGGAAAAACCTAATAAATAAAATTTTCCATAGAATATTTTCCAGCACGGGAAAAAATCTCTGTGGCAAAACTCACTCATTAGGGTTTTCGTTGAACAGCAGTTAGGCTGTCAATAATGTTCCAAGACTACGTTTAAATAACTTTGTGCCAGATCATCATGCCTACTATTTCCATTTAAAAACAACAGTTTTCATTTCATGTAAATACTCTTTTAAACTGCATTATGAACGTAGCCTCGTGAACATTGGGAAAAGCATACGTAAAAGGTCAATAGAAATCCCGAAATGCGTAGAGGAAAACCATAACTATCACAAAATCGACACGGTCAATGTCCAAATTTTTCGGTACTTAAGAACTAGATAGAAAAAATTTCAAAATGTGTATACTCGTAATACCTCACTCATATCCATTTGTACTGGATCATAATTGGCATCGCTGGCCCTTCTGTTCGACATGTCGGCTCTTTCTGCAGGGAACATCTTGAACACAGAATTATTACCAACCAATCAGACTATGGCTTGATCTTCTTTACGGAAATTAGATTCTCTAAACGGAAAAATAATTCTAGGTTTAAATATCTCAAAGGTGCAATGAAATAGGTAAAGGAGTGGAGCTTCATTTAAATTTCTGGGCTACTAATGTCTGTGAAGATAGTCCATATAAGCTGTTTGAAATTGACTGTTTAGTGTGAACATAATTAACATTCAACTAGACATCTAGGATTTTAGGGGTTAGAATCGGTAGATATAATATATGTATAGCAAATGATAATAATATGAAAAAAATTATGATAAAATATAAAAATAATATAGCAAAATTGACCATATCATTTTGAATATTTCCTTAAAAATTCTTCTATCCTTCTACAACTTACAGAACTTCAATCAGAAGTTATTCAATTTTAAAAAGTTTTTCAAACCTCTAAAGTATAATTGTTTGACTATTAGACTTTCGATTTGAAAGATTTCAATTTTTGAAATATTAAACTATTCGATTTTCAGCTTTTAATTTGTCCAAGCACTCAAAACTGTATTGCTTCTTTACTTAATTTTCAGATCAACAGTTTAAAATTTAGAGACTTCAAAATTAATATTGTTTAAATAAAACTTTCAAAAGTAAATAATTTTAAATTTGACATCGATGAAATAAAATAATTTTATGATTAAGAATCGCAAACTGAATGATTTAAAATTTAAGAATATTTCAAGTTGAACATTTTTAATATAAAAAATATATTTTTATATAAAACCTATTATATTCACCAAGTACAAGATTTACATTATGAATTCCTATCTATTTTAGAAGTCTTCATTTATGAATTTGTGTTCACTTACATTACTGACCAGAATTGTCCGTCCACTGAAAAAATCGTATTAAAAACATGCCTCTTTCGATCAACAACTTTCATTTCCTGCATGCTTTAGTGAAGTAAATGGAAAAAATTTAAACTTTTCTGAATTAAAGTCTAAGATTTCCTCTTTAAAATGGGACCAATAGCATAATGAAATATTTTCTGGTTCTTAAATCACCATGAAAAACTTGGAAGCATGCCCAAGACGAAAATCAGTTCGTCGAACGGCACTCGAACTTTTATTTTTTGCTAACGCATGAGGAACAATATACGAAAGACTGCGGTCACCACTTGACCGACCAATTTTTGTCGTGGGCACGCTTCCACATTGTTCATGATAATTCGAGAACCAGTAAATATCTCATTATTTTCTTGATTTCATTTTAGAGTATTGTGAAAAAATTGGTTCGCTCCCCAGAAAGTGCGAAAAAAATTTGGGAAACGTGCTGTGCTACAGCTTTGGGCCTGTAGCAGGGAGCTTTATGGTCGAGCCTGCATATGGAAGACCTAAGTTTAACAATAAGCCACTTTGAGTTCAATGTAACTGCCATACACGATTTGGCGAACGCGCCGGTCGAAAATTCAAAAATGTATATTTTTGGGCCACCCTGGGGTCTATCGCTAAAACACTCGAACGCTGGTATGAAGCGATAGTGCTGTTATGGGTGGCTCGCTTGGTCAATTGGGTGGGGCCAGGCTTTCTCTTTTTAGTTCAGTTTCTACTTTCGTGCCGGGCACTCGTGGCCTTTTCTGAGACCATGTTCAACGCGCTACATTCTTTAAAGTGATATTAATTACTGACTCCAATTTCGAACCTTGTCTCTCAGTCTGGTTTTCACTCTCACTGGGGGGATTCGGTCCCTAGCTTTGAACCTGATCGGACGTTTCTGTGGTTTCTCCGTGGGAATTTGTGGCTTACTCTATCTTTGCGTGAATGGAAATCACTCTGAGAGTCTTTTTTCGCGAACTTTATGTTCACTTATGCTAAGTGGAATATTATTTGGAGGAAAACGGACAGTTTGGATTTGCTGCGTATGGAAATTGTCAACTTTGCCGTCTCTACTGGTGATTATAAATGCAATGACGTCTTGCCTTTTTACATTTAACCTCTAACCGGCTTGCGAAGGAAGTTTCTTCAGGTGCTTTTGGACTGATGTTCATCACGGATCAAGGTAACACATTTGTAACATTAAAATGTCAATCCATGGGATGTGCTTCTTGTTCATATATGGATGTCTGAATCTGTGAAGATGAGAGTAGATATTTTTCAAAATTATACGGCAGTGTTTGGATAATCGATTTCATCAAAGTCGACCGGAACATACTACATCATCACCTGCAGAGGTCGAAAATACAAACAACTTCCTTTCTATCTAATCAATTTTACCCTCACCTTTTCAGCCCTTCAAATTCCCGTATTGTGTACCGTAATATTTTTTCTTTTTATCTTTGCCTTTTTGGTTTCTGCTACTTAACTGTCTACTGCTTTAACGGACCCCTTGCAACTAATCTTGAGTGATTTAAAAATGTGAGTATAGTATCCATCTCGTTCGCGGATTCTACCTGAAGTTTTGACAGATCAATTTTTCTCATTTATATCATTTCGATTTGTCATTTTTTTCCTCCTACATCTACTGTTTGAGAAGGACGGATCAAGGATTTATGACGAATTGTGTAGAATTTGTTTTGGGCTTGACATTTTTTCAAATTAGTTACTTAAGGCTCGGCCTAATTTGACCTTTTTTTAGGCTTTTCAGATCTCCATGCAATGAATTCGCCCGAATTCCCCAGAAAACCAAGCTTTTCGAGATCAGGCCCTCCACGTCGAAATTTGCGTGGGGAGGGCACTCGATCTCCGGATGTGGCTCCTTTCTTAAGAGCACGCGGGAAACCCACTAACGATCCACCTCTCAGACTGGTTCTATCAATTGATCTGGAACTTCCCCGTTACAAGCTGCTGCTCAAAAAGAGAGCCGTTTGGAACTCGGGAACACTGGCATAGAGGGTACCGATGATTTGACTTTCAACTCGAATAGGGAATCGGAGTCGGCAATTCGCATTCTTCTAACACCTGCGTCGACACTAGGGGTGTGGAAAAAAAATAATAACCCGACCCGCGAAGGTCGGGTTTGCTGGTTGGCCGCAGACCAGCATTAAACCCGACAGTCCGCATGCAGATCGCCAACACGCATTTAATCTGCGAACCCGCATTTTGATAAACCTCCAAAGTTTTGATAAATTTGTAAAATTTTGATGAATTTGTAAATTTTTAATAAACTGCTGGAATTTTCAAAAATAAAAAAAATAAAAATTTTCAAACAAATTTCAAAATGTTCAAAAATTTCAGTTTTAGTTCGGTCAATCTTATATCAACGAAGCTTTTCATGTATTTAAGTTGATTGTGAATTTATTGCGCGTTTGAGGGTTTTGCGGGCTGAATGCGAGTTGTCGGTGCTGGTTCGCTCTGACACCTTTCCTCAGAAGGTCGATCCCTTCCCAAGCCCTGACAAGTCCGATCCCTTGAATCAGGCTTTTTCTTGGGAGGAGCTTAGTATCGTGCTATCCTTATGCAAGGCCAAGTCATCCTCTGGCACGGATGACCTGTGGTATGAGATCATCCAGGGCTTCTCAGATCTGATACAGAGATTCCTTCATGACTTGTTCAATCCCTAAAACGAGTGGGAAGGGCTTCGGGCTGATATCTCTCAGTACAGAGACTGGAATTTCTGACCGAGTACCATAACTGGATCCCAGAATTCCAGTTTGGTTTCAGAAGGAGCTGGTCATCAACGGACTGCGTTGGCTCGGTGGTCTCAAGACATTATGAAGGGCTTCAGCAGAAGCAGAAACACATTTGCTCTGACATAAGATGTTTAGGGTGTGTTCAATGCGGTCCTATCAAAGCCCCTGATTGATGAGCTGAGAAACCTTGGGGTTCCGGTGAGATTGCTTAATGGGTTCCCCAGGGGGGAGTTCTCTCTACGCCCCTGTTTAACTTGGCGTCCATGTTCCGGCAGGAATAAGGGTGGCTAGGTATGCGGACGACTTTCTCCTATACGTCACGAGTAGTTCCATCTATGGGGCATCCGACCTCTTAAAAATATCGGTTGAAAGGCTATCCCTTGGCTAGCGGCTCTCCATCTCAATCCCTAAATCGCAGTTGTGTGTCTTCTCAAGAGACAGGTTGATGAAGCAGGACATCTTTATAACGATTGCTCAAACCAACATTCAGTGTCAGTCCACCCTCAACTACTCAGGTATAATATTGAACAGAAGACTGTCATGGAATCCGCATAATAAGGCTATAGCAACTAAGGTCTTCAGAGCTGTAAATATCCTTCAGGTAACTGCGAGGATCTCTTGGAGTGCTTCCCCCTCCCTTCTGCTCACGGTTTACAACGGACTGGTAAGTGCATTTCTTGAATGGAGCGCTCCCCTTTTCTTCAACCCGGCATCATGTGGGTTGGATCTGTGAGACACGGCACATTTTATTTTGCTTGAAGTTCGGTTAATATGCGTGCGACGTTGCCGTTCTTCTCAGTAGCTGGAGCTGCTGAGTTGTTTTGAGCTTTGCAGCTGACACGTTAGTCTAGTGTTGACCACACGGGGAGTTAAACGTGCAAAAAGTTGAAAAAGGTACGTGAGACCCATCCCCGCATTTAGTGTAACAATTTTGCGCCATTTTGTATACATATGATTTTAATTATTTACAATGCACACTGACCCTCCACAAATTGTCAGCTCGCAAATTGTCGCAGACGTGCTTCTGCCCCCCGCCACTGCGACCCCTCTCGTCAATGCTTAATAGCAACGGCTCGAAATAACCTCGAACGGTCAGTGCCGTAATGCGTACTATTAAAGTTGGTTGAGTAGTGAATTTCAGAGGATGTGTAAACGTATTCATACATGCTAACCCAGCTGAAAATTCCTGTACAGGAACCTGACAGGTTCCTTCGGAGATTCCTGTACTTGGACGTACGCAGCTTCCTGGTACACCGGTTTCTGTCGCGGATCCAGCGAGGAAACTTGCTGACGTTCCTGTTCAGGATCCTTCGTAGATAATTTTTGCAAATGTGTCCCACTTTCACAGGAACCTGTACAGGATCCTCCCTAGGGAATTTCTTGAAGCAACATCCACGATAATACAGGAACGTGCGCAAGTTCCCTCGCAGGATTCGCGGCAAGAACCGGTGTACCAGGAACCTGCGTACTTTCCTGTACAGGAACCTCCAAAGGAACCTGTCAGTTTCCTGTACAGGCATTTTCAGCTGGAAGGTGCCAGGCTCAGAGTCTATATATACAGTCCTGAGTTGTTTCCTGTCTGAAATTGCAGCTTTACACCCGTCACGAGACAATTTGTGAAGGGACAGTATATTTATGCTTTCATATATAGTTTTTATTGTTGTTTATGATTTTAGTTGCCAATATATAATTTTATATATTTTGTGTTTTTTGTAGGTAGTTAAAAAATGGATCGAGAAGATGCAGAACGACAGCGTATATTGTCAACTCTACAGGAGTCTGATTCGGATATCACGCTGTCAGATCAGGAGTGTGATAAAGAAGATCACTTGAGTGAGCGTAGTACAGCCAGTGACACAGAGCAAGAAATTTTAGACTCTGATGATGATATTCCGCTGTCTATGCGGATTATATCTGGATCGGCTTGTTCCTCAAAGCGTGACACAGAGCAACAAATTTTAGACTTTGATGATATTCCGCTGTCTATGCGGATTATATCTGGATCGGCTAGTTCCTCAAACCGTGAGTGTTCTTCGAGCCTTTATCGTGGTAAAGATGGTACGGTTTGGCATAACACGCCTTTTCGACAAAGTGTTAGAACCATAGCCGAAAATATCATTCATCAATCGCCAGGTGTAGTACCAGAAGCAAAATCGGCGATGTCTGAAGTGAAATGCTGGAATCTTTTTATCACTTACGATATGCTGCAAATTATACTTATGTATACTAATGCACGCATTGAACCTAAAATAGCTTCATGTACTGATTTATCAAAGAACACCCACATAAAAGAATGCAGTATGATTGAATTGAAAGCTTTTATAGGCCCTCTTTATCTTGCTGGTCTTCAACGCTCGGGCAGACAAAATTTAAGCGATCTATGGGCTACTGATGGAACAGGTGTCAAAATATTTCAGCTCGTAATGTCTTTACAGAGATTTCATTTTATTCAAAGTTCTTTGACCTTTGATGATATTTCTACCCGTGAGCTTAGTGGGTCTCAAAACGTGGAGATTTTATGAAAACCGACTAAGGCCAATTTTACATAAAACCAATACCTTCTCATTAAGATGAGTATGTCAAAAATTACATAAATCGGTACTTAGGATAAGCATAAGAAGGAACCTTGTGCCTGTAGATGAAGTGGAAATGGAATAAAAGGAAAATAAAGTAGAAAAAAGTCGATTTTTCGATCAAATACAAAAAATTCCCGGTCCTAAACAAAATTCCCGGTTTTTTCACGGTCCAATAAAATTCCTGGGTTTTTCCCGGTTTCTCGATCCGCTAGACACCCTGAATACCTTCTCATTAGGATAATAATGTAAACAATTAGATAAAGTGGTACATAGGATAAGCACAGAAAGGAACCTTGCGACTGTAGATAAAGTGAAAATGGAATAAAAAGAAGACAAAATAGAAGGAAGTCGATTTTTCGATAAAATAGAAAAAATTCCCGGTCTTAACCAGTTAACTGGTAATGACGCATATATGCACAGAAATCATCCAGGCCAAAACTGGTAATGACGCATATATGCGCACTTTGAATAACTGCCACAAAACTCAATGGATTTTGATAAAAATTGGTATGCCCTCGGTTTTTTGGTCGCTGATGACGAATCCAAGGTCAACATTGAGAAATTCAAAATGGCGGATCCAATATGGTAAACTAAAATGCAAAGGTCACGTGATTTGAATGAAAGTCAGTACTTATTAGTTTTTTGGTCGCTGATGACGAATCCGGGGTCAAAATTGAAAAATTCAAATCAGCTGATAATATATCAGGAAATACATCAGCGACTTAAAAACATCTTCAGTACTGCCTTTCATTCAAGTAACGTGATTTTTGCATTCTAGACCACCATATCGGACCCGCCATTTTGAATTTTTCAATTTTGACCCCGGATTCGTCATCAGCGACCTAAAAAACTCCAAGGAAATGAACTTTCATGATTAACACGGAATTATTTGCTTCTACCAGTTTTGGCACAGAACGTCGATTTCGAACCTACCAGTTAACTGGTTAAATAAAATTCCCCGGTTTTTTCCGGTTTCTCGGTCCGCTAGACACCCAGCTTTTTACATATTTTGTCGTTCAGTTACCTGCAATACAACTACACAATTCAAACTCAACTCCGCGAATTGCATTTTATGAAAATTTTGAAATAAGTAGGCAACACTTTAAAAAAAGTCGGTGTCATTTTACACGGTATTATGATGGAAATTATTTGACACTAAACAAATACTGATATGTGAACAGTGAAGTCGAGCACGTCACTTCCCTCATCCTTTTCTAACAAAAATCTTTCAAATTTTATTATTCGTGATGTCGCAGGTATGCAGGTCCAAAAATTACATAAAATATACATGCCAGTGGTGAATTGGCATATATAGTGTATGCAATAGGTTTATGTCTTAATTGGTCTGGATGTACTATTTTACCAATATTGATAATTTTGTGCTACGTTCATGTCATGTTTCTCTCCCGTATCTTCTTGACTTAGGGCAGGGCTCACTACTTTCAGCAGGTGTTTGACTAGCATGATAAGTGCCTCACTGACAGAAATTTGTATGCCATATTTTTCTTCGGTTACCAGGAATCCTGCGAAGGGTTACGGTCGTTACGGTCAATCAGTCCGTACTCCACAGCGGGGCGTCTGAATATTTGTAATCAAACCCAGGAAAAAAGAATTCATTCAAATGTCGATTCAATCAATTACATATATCTTAATTACAGATTAAAATATTTAAAACTGAATAGGTTTGCAATATAAATCGGTACTGCGTTTTACTCGGGTTACTATTTTTTTTAATAATCCGATAGTCATATAGGAGATGTGGTTTTCAAATCATTTTCGAAACTATCAGGTGTTAATGAAGTAAACTATTTTTATCGTATGCAATTTTTTGTCTGCCTGATAGTTCTTGCAAATAACGCAAACAAAAGATATAATAAAAATCCATTTTTATGCATCGCTTATAAACATCTTGCAGGTTCGTTTTCAGAAATGAAGCAGGGAAAGCTAAACAGTCCTAACACCACTTTTGTAAGAAATTTACTTTTTTCCAAAATCAAAATTTCTCGCTTTTTTACGTCAATTTCAGTAGAAAATGATCAAGATAGTGACAAAGAATGACACATTTGTGTGCAAAATAGAACTGATAAAAATTTAAGAAAAAGGAAATCTTCAACAAAATAGTTACATTTTCAATCAAACTGATGAATCTTTAATTTAAAAAAAGTGAATTCGCAACAAAAAATGTGATAATTATTATTTTCACCAAAAAATATTTTAATTTTAATAAAAACCTGTTGAATTAAACTAAAAAATACGAATTTTCAACAAAATAGTTGCATTTTCAGGCAAGAAAGATTTTTCAATCAATGAAGAAAAAAATGTTTCATCCAAAATGTTGAATTTTCGAGTCATAAAAACGACTTTCTGAAAAAAGTTGAATTTAAAAAACAAAAATATACATTATCTACCAAAATAATTGAATTTTCAACAGCAAAAGTGAATTTTCAACTAAAAAAGATTAATTTTCTAACCAAAATGGAATAGCTACATTCTTAACAAAAAAATTGATTTGAAAAAAAATCACGAATTTTCAACAAAATTTGTTAAATTTTTAACCCATAAAATGAACTTGTAATTATAACAATGCGTCTTTAATAAAAAAGGAATTTTTTAACCAAACAGTTAAATTTTCAACACAGAAAATGAATTTTCTACCAAAAAAGACAAGCTTCCAATAAAATACTCTAGAAATACCATTTAACAAGAGTGCGGTTTCGGGTCTGCAGTGGGACTCCGATACCGTGTCGAAAGTGGAAACTCTAACGGACCTCTTTTTCTAACGCGTGGAGATAGAACGAGAGGTTCGTTCGAATTTATACTTTGAAACAGCATCGGAGTCCCACTGCTGGTCCCAAATGGCCTTCAGTTAAATCGAACACAACATTCGCTCGCTCTAAACGTAAACAGTCAGGGCCGAATGAACGATTCCTGTTGGATTTGGAGACATGACGCAACCTGATGCAACTAACGCGCTGAGAGTGCGGCCCTCCTGCTGTTTGTCACGCTTGACTGACACGCGGCTCCTCTCATCAAGAAACCGCCGAGGCATCAATTCTCGGAACGACTCAAAAGGGAAATAATCTGTTAAAGAGCCCACAGAGCGAAGAAATTCGTGTAACACTATTTTTCGTATCTCTAACAATGTAGGCAAGGAAGGAAAATTAGAAAAAATAAAAGTAATCTCGAAAGATCGACACGGATGGAAAATATGAACTGATTTTTTACTATCTTTTTTTTTATTTCTAGCAATAATATAACGAAGCTAATGAAACCTATTAAAATTCTATTAATTAATATTTTACCAAATTTTAATTTTTCTCAACCGGCTCTAATCATCTAACAATCGGAAGGTCGCGCGAGACAAGAGTTCCCTTGGGTTCGGCCATTGTGACAAAATTGGTAAACCCAGGACTAGCGATAAGCCAAAGGACAACTTCGAGAAAAATTTATTTGGGACTGTTTGACCTAGTCTTCGTTACTAACACTGCCAGAATTCTGGTGAGCCCTGCCTCAGGGGGTTTCGTGTCTCGTCTTTTGCCCGCGAAACTTGTCTCCACTAATGGAAATAACATTCAGGATGTAACTTTACGAACTTATATCAAATACTTTTATATTTCATCTATCATCACACAAAAACATGTAAATATGCTGCTAATTGTTAATTTATTGTCCTACGTATATTTACGACGTATTACACGCTGTCAAATAGTTTCTACCGTAATACGCTGCAATTTTACAAGTCGGCTGTCAACGCTCGACAGGTACTGTTTTATCACAATATTCACGTAACTTAAATTACAGCACAATGTTAATCGGTAGGACGCAGATATTGTTATTCTCACCACTAAAAATGTGGCTATTCGTACCACTATTGATAGGGTTTGGGCAAATTGAAAAGGGGGGACCAGTCAGTGTCAATAGTGGTAAGAATATTTGTATTGCCGTTGCATTGATTTACTTCTTTATTTAAAGTTAATTTATAACACGTCGATACGTAAAATTACGGTCGACTGTGATTTTGAGCAGAACTTCTGTTCACAGTAAATTATTCAATTGTATTCAATTCAATTTTTTCCTGCAGTGTAAACGTAAAGTTGTACGTTTACTGTTTCTCCTGAATAATATCAATCTATTTCTCATAGTGTCTTCCAAGACGTGCAAGAAAAAAAGCTTTTATTAATCATTTTCTTAAATCACTGCTGATTAATTAAAAATCATAAGCTTAAGTTTCTAAACGAAAAAGGTTACGAACATGAGATTTTATACCTAACAAGACATTTTGTATAATAAAAATGTAAGGCGTAAATGTTTAGGAGAATTGGAGCAATCAAGCCATGTTTGTTGGTTATGGAACCAGACTTTCACGCGAATTTAAATAAAATTGTGTAAATTAAACCTAATTTCGATATGACTATATTCTACTACTGGTAATATGTCTTCTTCACTTAAGAGGGATACTGCCGATAGACGATGCATAGGTATAAACACGATCACGACACGATAGACACCTACGTACTGATTGACACTATCATTGCAAATCAACGAATTGAAGTCATTGGTTATTTCGTTTTTCAGGGGAAAAAATGGTTCAACACTTCACACTACGTTTAATTAATCTGTATAAAATATAACAATCGAAAATACTGACCTTCGTATCGCCAGAATTGTTACTGTTTTCACCGTCACTCCCATAATTTACTAAAGCATCCATAATGGCGGTGCAAGCAGTAGAAGTGTCTCTTGTGAACACCAAGGTCCGTAGATACGCTAGTTCGGTCACTAGAAACCATTCTGAATTTAGGCTTTTTCGAACCCTCAAATAATTTTTTTATAAAATTCTAAAGTAAATTCCGTATATGTTTATCAGTTATAAGAAGAATTGACCTAAGATTTTTAGTTTTTTAATTTGCAGTCGAACATCGAACGGGTTTCTCTTTTTACCTTCACACGCTAGAAAAAGAGGTCCGCTTGACTTTCGACACGGCCCCGCAGCCGCACTTTAGTTCTGTGCAGTGGGACTCCGATGCTGTTTCGAAGTCGAAAGTCGAACGAACCTCTCTTTCTATCTCCACAGGTTAGAAAAAGAGATCCGTTCGATTTCGACTTTAGACACTGTATCGGAGTTCCACTGCTGAAGTGACGCGTCCACACTGTTAAGGTGTATTTACACGCTCTGTCTGCTGGCTGTCAGCCAACCAACATATCAAAATATCCATTCATGATGATTCCACTATATGGTGATTCCACAATAGGATTGAAAACCCGACATAGCATTGACTTACGTAGACTTGACATGGCAGTAGCGTGGACGCGATGCGCGCGCATGTATCGCCAACTGCTTACTTTTATGTGTCGTTCGCGTTCCGCTGTTCCATAGAATCAAGATGAAAATGGCCGACATAAGGTGCCGTTCCATGTGGGAAACTCATGAGAGTGAACGAGACAAATAGATCAGTCCGTCTCTCTCACTCTAATGAGTTTCCGCTTTATGCCGACGTTTTCTGCCCACATGGGACTCCCGCATCATGTTTTGATTTTTTCGATTCAGGGGCATGACACGATTATTATGATTATAGTTCCCAATTAGACTCAGCGGGGAAAATGCAAAACTGCATCGCTGCTCGCCTTTCACCCAATTATCTCATTAAAATTTAAATGTGATTTTATAATTCATGAAAATTTTCTATTATATTCACATTTATAAAATTGTAACTCGATATAAACATCTCTTTTCCTAGTTATGAATTAAACATATATAAATTACATCAAAAGAAGGTCTAATTTATGTTAACAACATTCGATTCTTTTGTTCTCTTTTTATTTATATTATGCACTGTGATCATATATACCTTAAAGCGTGAAATATAAAACGTGAAGTAGAAAAATACCGACATATATAATATTTTGACATTTGATTTCATCGAAAGTGAGGTTATGACGTGCAGGGTTGCTTTAATGTCGGTTTTGTGGTAGTGCTACAGCAGGGCTCACAACTTTCAGCTGGTGCTGGCTGCCACAAGTGCATGACTGCCACGTTTTTTTCTGTCATTTTTTCCACGTTTTCCAGGAATTGAGCGTAAGGTTACGGTCACGGTGAACTAAGCCCAGCGTCCTTCACACCGGGCGGTCTGAATGTTTTTGCACTCAATTTTAAAATACATTTTATTCCAAATTTCTATTTAATTTTCAAATTTGTAAAATGAGTCAATGTCTTCTGCAAATAAAACCTGAAATTAAAGTTTAAAAAAGGAGGTAAAGTTGGAAGAATTTTTGGAATTAGAACTCATGAAGAGTTGAAGATTCATCTAAATGTTGATCAAATTAAAAAAATTATGACTTAACGTAAAAATTGATTATACAAAACTTTCTAAAATCAAAGAATAAATTCACCTTTATTTTCACCGTTTGCAATGGAAAACTTTTCAATTATAAACCTTCAAAATTGTATTATTTAAAATCTAAAGTAATGTTTAAAATACAAAGTAATTTTAAATGGGAAATTTTGTATTAGGAAATTTTTCCAAACAGTTGGACATTTGAAGCTCAGTGGAAAAAACAACAATTTTTCTATTAAACAATTAAATAATTCCTTCAATTACTGATGTTTTGAATTTTAGAATTCTGAATTTTGATGGTAATCGCTAAATACTCAATTTTTCCCTATTATAACGGCGATAACACGCTGAAAACACCAGTTCTCGTAAGATCACTGAAGTTAAGCAGTGTTGGGCGCGGTTAGAACTTGGATGGGTGAACGTTCGGGAATACTGCGTGCTGATGGCCCGTCGTGGATGTGGTGAGCCCACACTAGTAGTACTAGTAGTAAATAATCCACCTAGAAACACTACCCGAATCGGGTAGTGTCACGCCTACCCCGAAAGGGAAATGGCTTGATGGTATAATGGTATAAGTTGAAACTTTGCGATTAAAATTAAAATGGTTGAATTTCAACAAGTTTAATGTACAATTGAAAAATCGTTAATTTCTGAACGATCAAGTTTACTTAAAGTAATAGAAATTTCTAAGGGTTTCGGCACATTAAAGTTTTAATACCCCAATCTTATATAAAATCTTATAATCTTATATAAAATCAAAACAAGAATCTGAAAAGATTGTAACAATCACTCGTAGTATGCAGTTTAAGGAACTAAAATAACACTCACGTTTTCAATGTATGGAATTTCTTTTTTTTCCGATCCACTCTACTAAAAGTAAATGTATGCATTACAGTTTACTGAAATATTTTCTGAAAAAACTTGATATTATCTTATAAAATAAAATAAAATTATTTGAAATTGTTCCTGTGTAACTGGACTTGTATTGGGCTTGATTGGGCTCAAAAATATTGTTCATTGGAATCCCTCTCTCGAATTTGAATTACAAAAAATTCTAAATTTGAATTATATAAATAAACTGTAATAACTTTAATTTTTTTTTTTTTGACATATGCAAAAGTATATAATTTTCATTTAAAACCCGATTGTTTACTTGGAAATCTAACTTCAAAATTCACTTGTCGCATTTTCTTATACATTATTGAAAGCAGATAATTTTTCTTTACACAAAGGTATATAAAAGAAATCTAAGAGTAGGACATTTATATAAAAAATAGCTGTAGGGCATTTTTTACATAAAATTAATCATAAATACTTCACTTACTGCAAAGTAATAGCTAATCTAAGCTTCGTTGACAGTGGTCGCCTTAAACTACTTTTCACTAATCTTGGTGCTAAAATTTCATATAATTTTCCAAATTGCTCTACAGTCAATCTTGTCATTTTAATAAATTCCTCTTCGTCACAATTTGCATAATACAAGAACAAAGTTTCGTAGGCACCAAACTGATCACGCATTTCTTCAGTGAGGTGTGGTTTCACCCACCAACGACGGAATGTTTCTCTTTGCGTGCAGTAATTAACATACTGTTTCATTATTTGTAACCACTGGTAAGCAATTAATATCATCGGAAAATATTCCAACATTTTATTGTCAAAACTTCCACACTGTAAGCACTACCACAAAACCGACATTAAAGCAACCCTGCACGTCATATCCTCACTTTCGATGAAATCAAATGTCACAATATAACCTTTAAAATTTCTTTACGTACTATCCGCCTACCGTAACAATTTTATAAACAGTTTTAGAATTTTTTGTATGAATTCCCTCTGTTGGATGTCGGTATTTTTCTACTTCACGTTTTATATTTTACGCTTTAAGGTATACATGATCACAGTGCATAATATAAATAAAAAGAGAACAAAAGAATCGAATATTGTTAACATAAATTAGACCTTCTTTTGATGTAATTTATATATGTTTGATTCATAACTAGGAAAAGAGATGTTTATATCGAGTTACAATTTTATAAATGTGAATATAATAGAAAAAGTTCATGAATTATAAAATTACATTTAAATTTGAATGAGATAATTGGGTGAAAGGCGAGCAGTGCTGCAGTTTTGCATTTTCCCCGCTGAGTCTAATTGGGAACTATAATCATAATAATCGTGTCATGCACCTGAATTGAAAAAATCAAAACATGCTGCGGGCGTCCCATGTGGGCAGAAAACGTCGGCATAAAGCGGAAACTCATGAGAGTGAGAGAGACGGACTGATCTATTTGTCTCGTTCACTCTCATGAGTTTCCCACATGGAACGGCACCTTAAGTCGGCCATTTTCATCTTGATTCTCCGGAACAGCGGAACGCGAACGACACATAAAAGTAAGCAGTTGGCAATACATGCGCGCGCATCGCGTCCACGCTACTGCTATATCAAGTCTACGTCAAGCCAATGCTATGTCGGTTTTTCAATCCTATTGTGGAATTACCATCACAGCTCGGGAAAATTCAGTGAAATATAGTAATATTTTAGTTATCTTCCAGTGAGTTTCAGAATATAATATATAATAAATAGAAAATTCCTTTTCCAAAAATCAGTTGAAGTTTTAGTTTTTTAGTTACGAAACATTTAAGCTGGACCAATCAGGAGCGCCGTATGAGCAGCCGTGTGTACGTGAACGAGATTTCAACGCAATGTTATCGAAGTGAGCGCAGAGGTGGGGTTAGCGACGGGAGAACACTACGTTGGAATCCCGTTCACGCACGCACGGCTGTTTATACAGGGATCCTGATTGGTCCAGCTTAAAGGTGTATTTACACGCTCTGTCTGCTGGCTGTCAGCCAGCCAACATATCGAAATATCCATTCACACCTCAGGGCGCAGTCCCATGGATACATATTAGCAGAGTAGCAGATTTGCGGAGTAGGTTTTTCGACCAATCAGATGATTGCAGGGAATTTTCTGAAAAGTTTTCTGAAAGAGATAAGTTCAAGCCGTGCAGGGACTAGGGAATAGTGTAGCGCCTGTGTTCGTGATGTTTTCAAATATTTGAAAAGTGATAAGTGAAAATGGAATTTGGTGGTTAAAATATTGTTCAAAATGAGTAATAACGACGGAAATCAGTCTGGGGTAAGTACTGATATAATAAAGTAGAATATTACTATGTTTTTGTAAACAATTTGTGCAAAAAAAAACTAAATGTGAGGTGTTATAAAACGAATTTTAAAGCTGGATGGGTAAGCTAACCAACAAACAAAAATTTGCAGTTTTTGGAAAACTATACAAAAATAAAATAATTTCGTGAACAATTCTAAATTTTTTGTACTTAATTTATTGACGCAATGTTTTCTGAAAAAAAGGCGAAGAAGTTCGGTTTACTTTTCCGATATGCAGGTTATAATCTATGTGGTCATCCTACAATAATTGTTATTATCTTTTCAAATGAAAAATAATAATTTAGAAACTGTTCGCTTCTGTTGTCAATATGATTATTGATTTTTAACAGATATAATAACTAAACCGATATAATAAATATTTTTTAGACTGTGTCTAGTCGTCCTGAAATATTGGGATAGTTGGAAAAGGGCATGGACTAGTCGTTCCGAAAATTCGGGATGACTAGCCAAGTTTATAAAAAATATTTTACTACTTATCCCGAATTCCGAGATGACGGAGGGACTTCGATTTTCCTAATATTGTCTAAGTAGGATATTTTATTACTGCCTTCAGCTTAATTTTTCAAAAATTGATACTTGTGAAAAACAGTGTTCTAATTAGTATTCGTGTTCAGCAGAAATATGTATATACCAAAATTCATATAATCTCTTTTAGTTTATTGCAAAAAAATAAAAACGTGTGTGGCTGTAATTTATTATTTTTTCTGAACGATTTAATAAAATCAGAATTCTGTATTTTATTTTATATTTAAGTTAAATACTTCATATTATTTGAGTAGATTTGAAGAAAGATGCTTTTGTTTGATTATTTTAGAGAATTATTTCAATCTTTAATACCAAAGCTTGGATACAGTTGATCTAATTTCTTCTAAATTAGGGACATAAACTTTTCTTTCTTTCTTTTTTCTTGATTCCTTTTCCTAATGAATAGCACAAGAAAATTGTTTCTAGTCCGCTAATTTGTAATCTGCATATTTCGAAACCGCCCTATCCCATGGTGCATATTAGCGAAGTGCGGAGTAGAAGCTAGCCAATACGAATGTCTTCTCTTGTATAAATTGTTTTTTCTTAAAACGGTGCGTTATTGGCAGTCTCCTATTTGTCCAAATCTGTAAACCGTAAAATGTACGGTCATGGGACAGGTAGACAATAAAGTGTGCTGATTAGCAGATTAGAAGAATTTAAAATATTCGAGAAATTTCAGAAATTCATAATATTTCAAGAATTCAGGAAATTTCGAATATTCCAGGAATTCAGAAAAGCTAAATATTTTACGATATTGAGAAATTCTTAAAATGTCAGGTATTTTCGATCATTTGGGCAATTTAAGGAATGCAGAGAGTTCAAAGAATTTTAGAAATTCAAAACATTCAAAGAATTCAAAAAAGTGGAATGTGCAAGGATTTAAGGGAATTCAGAAAAATCAAGGGCTTTTGAAAATTCAAGAAATTTAGATTTTCACAGATTTCGAGAATTCAAGGAATTTATGAAATTAAAAATATTCAAGGAATGTGCGGAATTCAGGGAATTTAAAATATTTAAGGAAAACCCAGAATTTGAGTAAATTAAAAGATTCTCAGCGATTTCAGAGCATTTAGAAAATGTAGAGAATTCACGAAATTCAGAATATTGAAGGAATTCAGGGAACTTATAGAATTTCAGGGATTCCAGAGCATTAAAGGAATTCAATACAGTCATGAAATTAAAGGACTCGGAACAGAGTACACAGAATGCAGGTTATACTGAAAATTCTAGGAATTTCAAGTGTTACACAATGTCAACTGTTACACAATGGCGAAAAACTACACTGAATTTCAGGGAAGTCATGAAATGCAGAGAATTTCAAAAATTCAAGGAATCCAGAATATTTACGGAATTAAAGGATCCAGGGAATTCAGATAATTTCAAGGATTTTACAACATTCAGGAAATTCAGATAATTTCAGAAATTTTATAGCATTAAGGGAATTTAAGGAATTCAGCTCGAAATTTAGAAGATTCAGGGAATGCAGCAGATTCAGAGAATTAAACAAATTTCGGAGAATTCAAGGGATTCAGGATATTCGAAGATTTCAGGGAATTCAGAGAATTTAATAGATTTTAGAGCATTTAGGTAATTAAAGAAATTCAAAGAATTAAAAACATTTTGGGAATTCAGAACATTAAAACAATTCAGGAAATTGAAAATATTCAAGGATTTCAGAGATTCCAGAAAATTTTAGGAATTTAGGGAATCTGTCAAATTTTCATTGCTCTAAACTAAATATAAAACTCTTTACTTTAATGAAAAACATACAATTTTGTACTGTTTCAAATAATAAACTAAGAAAGTTAAAGATTCCACTCCTCCTTGAAATTAAAAAATTGTAATTGTAATAGATTCTAACATTTGATTTAATTATTTTCATTGAAACTATTATCAGAAGTCAAGAAGTTTAAAGTATTTTTCATTATTAAATTAAACATTGATTAAAAAATTATTGGTTTCTAATTATTTATTTTATTATATAATTTCAAATATTTGAAATTTATCTCAACGAATTTCATATTTTATCAATTAAAAATGATCATTTTCTTGTTACATTTATGTGCTTTTTTCAAAATTTAAATAATAAAATGAACCAATAAGAAAAAAACACCAATAATAAAACAAAAGCATCTCTCTTCAAGTCTACTCGAATAATATTAAGTATTTAACTTAAATATAAAATAAAATACAGAATTTTGATTTTATTAAATCGTTCAGAAAAATAATAAAATACAGCCACACGCGTTTTCATTTTTTTGCAATAAACTGAAAGAGATTATATAAATTTTGGTATATACATATTCCTGCTGAACACGAATACTAATTAAAACATTGTTTTTCACAAGTATCAGTTTTCCAAAAATTGAGCTGAAGGCAGTAATAAAATATCCTACTTAGACAATATTAGGAAAATCGAAGTCCCTTCGTCATCTCGGAATTCGGGATAAGTAGTAAAATATTTTTTATAAACTTGGCTAGTCATCCCGAATTTTCGGAACGACTAGTCCATGCCCTTTTCCAACTATCCCAATATTTCAGGACGACTAGACACAGTCTAAAAAATATTTATTATATCGGTTTAGTTATTATATCTGTTAAAAATCAATAATCATATTGACAACAGAAGCGAACAGTTTCTAAATTATCATTTTTCATTTGAAAAGATAATAACAATTATTGTAGGATGACCACATAGATTATAACCTGCATATCGGAAAAGTAAACCGAACTTCTTCGCCTTTTTTCAGAAAACATTGCGTCAATAAATTAAGTACATAAAATTTAGAATTGTTCACGAAATTATTTTATTTTTGTATAGTTTTCCAAAAACTGCAAATTTTTGTTTGTTGGTTAGCTTACCCATCCAGTTTTAAAATTCGTTTTATAACACCTCACATTTAGTTTTTTTTGCACAAATTGTTTACAAAAACATGGTAATATTCTACTTTATTATATCAGTACTTACCCCAGACTGATTTCCGTCGTTATTACTCATTTTGAACAATATTTTAACCACCAAATTCCATTTTCACTTATCACTTTTCAAATATTTGAAAACATCACGAACGCAGGCGCTACACTATTCCCTAGTCCCTGCACGGCTTGAACTTATCTCTTTCAGAAAACTTGTTAGAAAATTCCCTGCAATCATCTGATTGGTCGAAAAACCTACTCCGCAAATCTGCTACTCTGCTAATATGTATCCATGGGACTGCGTCCTCAGGAAAATTCAGTGAAAAATAGTAATATTTTAGTTATATTCTGAAACTCACTGGAAGATAACTAAAATATTACTATATTTCACTGAATTTTCCGGAGGTGTGAATGGATATTTCGATATGTTGGCTGGCTGACAGCCAGCAGACACAGCGTGTAAATACACCTTAAATGTTTTATAACTAGAAAAGTAAAACTTCAACTGATTTTTGGAAAAGGAATTTTCTATTTATTTTTTTAATTTTTATATGGCTATATAAGTCCGGACACTTGAGTCTGGGACACCGTGTAGAATTACGGTCGTATACACAGGTCCGGGGGCTCTCGTGGTGGGGGCATTTCCCTTATTGAAGCAGATTGAAGCTTCCGATTATTTCATAAAGTTGCCACTTCCGGTAGTGGCGTCCCTGGCGGACCGGCCGAACGCAAACATTACGCTACAGCGTAACGGTAAAGTAATGGTAAAGTAATATGGCATTATAATTGATAAAAGAAACAAAATTAATATGTAAACTGTTGCAATTATAATAAAGCGTTAAAATTTACGTTAAATGGTCATGCCATCATTGCAACAACTTGCTCTCTCATCAATAAAAATTAAAAAACAAAGTGGCTGTCATTCAAGTCAGGCCCCTGCAGACTGGCAACCCACTTGAAGCCCCGTTAACGGGTTGCCAATATGCAGGGGCTGGACTGCAATGACAGTCACTATGTTTTTTTATTTTTTAACGCTGCAAAAGCAACTTGTTGCAATTACGGCATGGCCATTTAACGTAAATTTCAACGTTTTATTATAATTTCAACAGTTTTCATATTAATTTTGTTTCTTTCATCAATTATTATGCCATTTTACTTTACCATTACTTTACCATTACTTTACCGTTACGCTGTAGCGTAATGTTTGCGTTCAGCAGGTCTGCCAGGGGTAATAGTAGAGTAGAGAAAGTGGCGGATTAATTTGAAATTCCAATTTCAAGAAGTCAATTTAATCCAGATGTATTCAATAATTTGAATAATGTGGATGCATATTAAAATTAATGAAAATAATAAACACATATTGATGCTGAAAATCATATGATATAATGTAAATTTCATGAAAAGGTTTTTGAAACTATTACTATAGTGCAACGAATTGCGTTAACACACTTTTTAATCATTATAAAAATTTACTCTGAACAAAAATAATCGATAGCAAATTAAGTTAACCGATAAAATATTTAATGTAATCAAAATTCCAAAATTAATACTTTAGCAAATTTATTTACAATTATTTCAAAATTTTATATTTGTCTAATAAAATATTATTGTCAATAATGAATGTAAATCATGAAAATTGTAGAAAAAATAACGAGCAATAGTTATCAATGGACAAATAAATATATATTATTATATAAATACATACTTATATGTAATATTTTAGGATCGAGGCAGTATTAAATACTATAATTCAGGTTTGCTGAGACTTTTTGACACCCGGAGGTTAGAAAACGTGTTTTGTTTATCTTTTCAAATTCAAATCATACACTACTCGACACATACGCCACTACATTCGGTGATCAGTGTGCAAAACTTTCTGGCTTACGTTAGGAAACTTCCCCCACCACGAAAGCCCCCGGACATGTGTATATACGACCGTGGTCAACCCTTTCATCTTGTTTACCACATATTTTCGGCGCCCTTCTGTCGGGACTTAATCTAGACCGGATATTCTTAATTGCTATGACTAATTCTACGACGCATTTACCTATGAGAGAGAGGGAGAGAGAAACATGCATCATCGTTAAATTATTTCTGGATATTTCCATGTAACCTGGTTTTCCCCTCTAATACTATCAATTCGTAATATAATTTATAAATTTATAATATTATGTACAGCCATTTAGTTTATTTTAGCCAATTCTTTCATAAATAAATGTATAATAATTTATTCATTATCAAACGATCCTAAAAGTTATTAACCAAATATTGTATTATCAACAAATGAAAATTCAGTTTTTCAAAAGATGGAGTCTCAATCAAATAATTATTATTACACGCTCTGTCTGCTGGCTGTCAGCCAGCCAACATATCGAAATATCCATTCACACCTCCGGAAAAAACAGTGAGATATAGTAATATTTCAGTTATCTTCCAGTGAGTTTCAAGGCTCTTTTACACCTTCCGTCAATCGGTCGTCGACCAACCAATATATCGGAATATCCATTCACACCTTCGGTAAATTTAGTTAAATGTAGTAATATTTTAGTTACCTTCTGAAACTCACTGAAAGATTACTAAAATGTTACTAAATTTCACTGAATTTTCCGAAGGTGTGAATGGATATTTCGTTATGTTGGTCAGTCGACGACCGATTGACGGAAGGCGTAAAAGAGCCTTCAGAATATAACTGAAATATTACTATATTTCACTCGATTTCCCGAGGTGTGCATGGATATTTCGATATGTTGGCTGTAGAGTTTTGAGTCGGGTAAATTACCCTGGTAACGTACGGTAATATTGGTAAGTTACCGTGTAACTTACCCGACGTTCGTTCTCGGCGAGAATTTATGAGAATTTATTTTTATCTCCTTCCAAACTACCGTGAAGCGCATTTCTGGCAACGACAAGTCGACAACTTTGCGTTCATTATCAATTTGCTTTCCCAAACATTTCCGATTGTGAATTCATGTGAATCATTGTAGTGAAAATGTGAATAATGCCTAAACAAAAAGGTGATGTCTGGAAATTTTTTGTGGTTGCAAGTCAAGGAGGAAAGGATGGCTATAAGTGCAATTACTGCAACATGTTTTACATAAAAAATGCGACCCGGCAGGAAAATCACCTGCGTATGTGCACAATGTCGCCTACAACAGTAAAGAATAAGTTTTCGGAGAAGCAAACCCCAAAACCTCAGCCTATTGAACGTTCGCAATCCTGAAAATTTTCTAAATTTATTCTTTTAATGCTCACAAAGTTTTCCATATTTTAAATGTATCTAAATGGGCGCTGTTTATAATTTATTCTATAAGTGCCAACATCTAATTACTGAATTTCTTAAGCCGGATTTACACCAAGCGAGCATCATTCGCGAACGTTCGTGAATGTTCGCAAACGATTGCGAATGCTTGCGAGCATTCGTCAACAGGGGGGGAGCTTCCCGTTCACACTGCCTGAGCCGAGCACAGCCGAACAGTTGTTCGCGAGCATTCGTCCGTGTTCCGACAAGAGTGCACGAACATGGCACCCGCATTATCAAAACTGTCAATTTCTTCAAAATTTTAAAGAAGTTCAAACGAAAATAATTGAAAATTGTACTATTTCATGAAATGTGATTAATATAATATTAATTTTATTAATATAATATTGATATAATGAATATAATAATATGATATAATGGTAAGAACCAAATTTGAATTTCATTTTTGAAGACATTTATTTATCGATTCTTTTGTTTAGTATTAAGATTTCAAAGATGAAGATGCAAAAAAATAAAAACTGAATAATTTTATTAAACAAATGAATCAACTACAGCGGCTTCCAATTTTCAAAATTTTAAAGAATTGCAAACGAAATTAATTGAAAATTGTACTAATTCATGAAATTTGATTAATATAATATTAATTTTATTAATATAATATGTTATAATGATAAGAACCAAATTTGAATTTCATTTTTGAAGAAATTTATTTAACTATTCTTTTGTTTCGAATTAAGATTTCAAACATGAAGATGTAAAAAAAAATAAAAACTGAATAATTTTATTAAACAAATGATTCGAATATAGCGGTTTCCAGTTTTCAAAATTTTAAAGAATTTCAAACGAAAATCATTGAAAAACCAATTATTTCCAGGCACTTTTCGTTGTCCCACTCCATGTTTTAGAATAAAAACAATAAATTCGATGCACTCCGAAAAATGCTGTTCGTGCTCCTGTCGAAGTACCGTTTACACCGGACGCGCAAAGAAATCTGAATCCCTTTGATGGTTCGTCGATTTACCGACAAGCGGCCGAACACGGACGAGCACGAACGAACGTTCGCGAACACTGTTCGGTACAGGCAAGCGTTTACACCGAGCGAGCTTCTGTTCGTGAACGTTCGCGAACGATGCTCGCTTGGTGTAAACCCGGCTTTAGATGTTAAAGGTTGTCGAGCACTGTGAATGAATATTCAACATGTTATAGTTAATTTTCGATCATTTGGTATATTTTTTGGATAAACGAATATTAAAAAAATATATCAAATGATCTAAAGTTAACTATAACATCGCGAAAATTATCTATTTACTTTTAAAAATAACAAAAAAGCATTCTAATTGAATATTCTCATAAATTCTCGATAAATTCTCGAAGCGTCCGTAACATACCGGTATGTTACCGGTAATATTACCCGATTTTAAATTACCGAGAATTTAAAAACTCTAGTTGGCTGGCTGACAGCCAGCAGACTGAGCGTGTAAATACACCTTAAAGACTCATTTGGGGCCCTTTCACACGATTACAGATCCGCAAGTTGCGGACTTGCGCAATTAGTATAGTAAAAATAGAGATTTTTCCGTCAGCGGAAAAATCTCCGAATCGCGGTAATTTGAATGCTCGATTTTTTTTTAAAAGAAAATTTAATGTTTTTCAAATTATAGGCAAGTTCATTGAGCTAAAAATAATTACGGACGAATGAAGACGATGAAATAAGTACATTTTTCAATGTTTTGACGAAAAGAAAAGAGCACATGCCAAATCAGCTGATTTCTGACAAAGTTATGTATGAGTTTCGGGTGTTTCCTGTTTTGTCTTGCTTCTCAAGCAAACTAATATTTTCGTGCACAGAAGGTAAGTATTTTTGACAGTTGTTAACATAATACATTATCATGAACAAGCATGTTGATTATTATTATACAGAAGCAACTATAGAGGTTATGTTTGGGGTTATGCCGGCTACGCTTTCGTAAAGACGTACCGTAAGTCTTATAAAGGCTGCTGTTTGCAAAAGTATAATATTTTTATGATAACCAATACTAATTACACTTACCTTCTGTACAACAAAAAATTATTTTGTTGAAAGAGCGATACAAATCAGGGAACATCCGAAACGTATGTACACAGAACTTGGAGAGAAATCATATTATTTGGCATGGGCTTCTGGCTTGTTTCTTTTCATCAAAAAACTTGAAAATTTATATAATTCATCGCCCTTATTCCTCCATAATTATTTTTAGCTCAATACACTTGCCTCTAATTTGAAAAACATAATAGTTTCTATTTAAAAAAAAATCAAGCATTCATATTACCGCCATTCAGAGATTTTTCCGCTGACGGAAAAATCTCTATTTTCACAACTCATGACTTGCGCAAGTCCGCAACTTGCGGATCTGCAATCGTGTGAAAGGGCCCTTAGGGTGGCGTCCCATGGCAGCGTCAACAAAGATATTATACACCTAGATGCGGCAAGTGGCGGTGGAGTGGGGATAGAATTATTAGTAGGGCGGGATAAATGTAGACGGCGCTGTCGGCGAAAATCTCCCCAACCCCGCTGTGCCTCTCTAGCCGCTCAAGTACCAAAACTACAGTCAGTGATGGGTAAGTAAAATACTCGTAGTAATTTACTTGGTTTTCTACGGTAATTTACCTGGTATTTTACGTAATCAGTTTTCTACATGATGTAAATTACGTCTTGTTCTCTATATGAGGGCGCCACCTCTGAGGCGGGAAATTGAAACCTCGAATCAGACAGCCAATCAGAGGTTTTCTACATGTATTTTACATATTCCAGGTATTTTACGCAAAATACCTCCTTTAGGTATTATACGTAAAAAACTTCCAGTTACGCGTAACTGCACATTCCTGGTTGACATTATTATTTTTCAATTAACAATATAGGCATTGAAAAAAAACTCTTACGCCCTTTTAGGAATGCCGATACCAGAAATTCAAAAAAGTGAGGTTATGCACAGTTCTACAGGTCCGCCATCTTGGCATGTAATTTGCTAGGTATTTTACCTGTTTTCTACGTAAAATACTTAACTTACACTGTAAAAAATAATTTATGCGATTTTACACTGCTATGCGAAAACCCTCTTGTACAGAGGCTAGAATTACTTCGCAAACGTAAGATTGTAGGCGCGTGAGCTGGGATTTTACACAACGAGGTAAAAGTGCAATGCGCACTTCAGGGCGCAGCTGAACCCATTTGTTAAATGGTAAAAACACAGCTCAATGTAAAAAAGCAGCTTAATGTTAAAAGAACTTTCAAATGTGAAATATCACTAATTGTGCATTTATCCTTAACACGAGGGTTATCTAACATTCGAGCGAGGTAACAAAACCCGAAATTTTGTAATATGTCGATAATGTCGCGAGCAACGTTTGCTGGAGTGACACTGCGCACTAATATGCATGATTTTTCCACGAACGCGGTTTTCATCACGAGGCTGACACGATAGATTCCCTAAATTCAACAGTTAATTACTGCCAATGGATACTGCTTTATGGATGAAGTTTTGATCACGGACAAATTTTTCCTGAGTTTGACGTAAGCTTTCAGTATCGCAATCATTTAAAGTCTCATCTCATATAAATCTTCATTTTGTAAAATATACATGTCTTTTTCGGAGCGGCACCGAATTTCAAAATATAGAAGTACCTCTAGCAAGCTTAGTGGAAGAGTGTGATCCGATAGTATTATAAAAAATATAAGTGATATCTCTCTAAATCAGAACTAGTATAAAACTAGAAGCTAGGAAGAAAACTATAATTGGTAGAAATGCTTACTAAAGCAATTGGCAAACGACTTTGCCATATTTTAATTAGTAGTTTTCTACCAATTCAGATTTAGACAGTCGTTAGAAGAACTGAGGCGTTTTAAAGTAGTAAGCTATTGCCAAACATCACTTGTTAATTCTTTTATGTAACATGTAAGATTATTAAAAAGTTTAAACACAAGCGAAATATTACAAATGTTTACGTATGTTAAATTATTTAGTATTTTAGTACTTTGTTTTTCTGTGCACTTTTAATATCTCGTTTTCTTACATCGTTAAATGTTAAATATTCTTTGATAAAAAAATTATTTATAAGCACAAAAACTGGTGGAAACTTGTGCTAAGAAACAATGATTAAAGTTCCAATCATAATTCAATTTATTCTTTAATCATTTCTTGATGAGGAAGAAGCTTTTATATTATTTTCAGTTTCAAAAAATTATTTCTTTGTCAATCTTTGAAATTTTCAGTATGAAATGCCTTTTTTAAAATGGATAATAATATGAACCGTTCTCTTATTATATCACCTAAGGTTTTAACACAAAACTGTCGAAGACATTTCTCAAAATGTGTTTTTACGAATAGAAAAAAAATGTGTTTTGGCTAGTAAAATGTTTTTACGAAATAAAATATATTTTTTGGTGTGTAAAAACACATTTTGAAGAGTTTCTTCGGTAATTTTGTGCATAAACCTAAATCTACTTACATGGTTTTGCTAGAGAACGGTTCATTACAAAAAGCTTCTCCCTCATGCATTTGAATTCTCGCGCCAATTTCATTCAGAAGAATATTTACCGTCAATTTTGTAAATTTCCGATCTGAATGATAAATTTCCACCATACGTAGAAATTTGCTATGCATTAAGGAATATACCACTGCATGGTAAAATTACAAAATATAAAGCAGTTATATATTTCGCATTGTGAAATTACAGTGATCACTTAAATCTTACACTTTGTAGGTTATATTTTCCTTTGAGCTTTAGGGCTTTTCTGAACCCATTTATTGAGTTGTAAAATCGCATAAATTATTTTTTACAGTGTAGGTATTTTACTTCAAAATCCTCCAGTTACGCGTAACTGCACATCCCTGACTACAGTTCGAAAGGCGGTAACTTACGTCAAGAACCACGAGAGCGTTACCGGCAAGTTACCTGTAAGTTCTCCAGCGATTTTTTCTTCGAGAATTTAAATTTGTCACCAAAATAAATTAAATTCGGACACACCTGTGTTGATTTTTAGTAACTTAGGAAATTTTTTTCAAATCATTAACAATTGGTATGAGTGGTAAGAAAAAAGGAATGAATGAAAATATCAGAGATATCAGAAAAATACCGTTTCAAAAGTATTTCATCATATTTCTTGTTTGAACACGTAGCATTCGGCAGCATACTGTGTAGGCACGACAAAAAGTGAAATATGCCAAAGGAAAAAAGTGTTTTATGGAATTTCTTCCTAAAAAGGCGTTCATAAGGATGATAAAATTAGCTACAAGTACAACTATTGCAGTGAACTTTGCATTAGAAATGCTACACGCTAAAGAAGGCATTTAGAAGAAAAAGGTTTGAAGTGCCCTCAAACAGTCAAAACAATGTTGAAAAAGGATCAAATAAATTATGTCGTTCTCATGTAACGATGTATACTTATAAGTGAAAGACCAGACTGATTAAACTTAATCTCAGTATTAATTCTCTAAGACTAATAATAATATTGATTTTTCTCAACTATTTCTACGCTGAAGTTTTTAATGTTTATAAATGTTTGAAAGAATTTACATCATCAATAAATAAAATTCTATTTGAAAAATATGGTTCTAATGTTTATTGCTATTTAGGTTTAATTGTTATTTTCGAATATGAACGTTATTTCAATTAAAAAACAAAAAAATAAAAAATGAACGTTCTCGTAAATTCTCGATATATTCTCCTGTTCTCGGCAATATACGGTAACGTTCTCCGTTACCTTCTCCAAATTTAAATTACCGAGAATTTTCGAACTCTAACCCATGGAGAATAGACATAAGGAGATCAAGGTAGTGTAACCGAAAATGAGCAAATTTTTGTTGTATGATAATGTTTACAATACTTCCCGTTCCCGTGCCAGGCGCTAGTGTCGCACGCGTATTGAGCGGCGGCTGTTTTTGTTGACATTGACAGATTCTGAATTATTCACGATTGTAATATGTGATTTACAGAGGTAAATTGTCATTGACATAAAACAAGAGTTGAATAATTTAAATAATTTTATCCACCGCGAAACATCCTTTTTTGAAGTGTGTGTGTGTGTAACTGTAGAGATCCTGCAATGGACGAGATAGGTACTTTTGAATTATTGCGCTAACGAATTAATATAACCTTTTCGTTATAAACATTTAAATAGAGAATAATTAAGATTTTTATTTCAAAGTGAAAGTCAGGATTATTGTATTTGATAAATATTGAATTGTTCATCAGTTTAAAATGCACCAAAGGTTTCCTTTTGAACACATGACTCAACAAATTGTTTAAATGACTTAGGAATTTTGCATTTATGCATGAGCCTTGAGGTTATATTCACACGGATCATGACGGCGGCCATCTTTACACGAACCACACTAGTGCCGCGCTCGAGAAGATCTAGCATTACGATGCGTTATTGTACATCCGACAGAAAAATGCTCGTTTTTGGTGAAGTCAATGTACAGGACTTTGGTCTCCTTATGTCTATTCTCCATGCTCTAACCAATCCCCCCTTAACAGTTGGCGTGAGTAAAATGGGCGAAAGAGGTTAGAGGGGCTGTCGCCGAAATGAATTTCAGTAGATAATATAGTTTTCTGAAAATATTCATGATCACTAGAGCAATTTGAAGTTACCCGGCGATCGATGTCAATAACAATCAATAAACAAATGAATATTCATCACTGTTTAATGAAATTATATTACATTCAAATTCAACTGTAAATATTAATTTCATGGTTTTTGTTTAATATGATTTGTTTACCTTTTAATAATAATTATATGAAAGACATAACGATTTGCATGATATATTGTTCAAAATTGCAGTGTAATTAACGAATTATAATTTCGGCGTGAATTTCGCTACTTTGAATAACGTAACCTAAATCACAACATTGTAACTTTTATAACAGAATACGCCAGAATAGAAAAAAAGAAAAGATAACGTAATTTTTTTTATTCACTTCGACCTTTTTCAAAATTGTTCAACTGCAGACGATTTAAATATATGAAATCTTACATTCATTGACAATGCCCTAGTAGCAACGCCTGCATTGTATGACAGAGGCCAGGGTCTGGCTCAGCAACTGCTCCCCCTAGTCGACCAGACTGGCGGGAGAAAAGAACAGACCAGACAAAAACAGAATCTGGTGAATGAAGGAACCAGATTCTGGTATTTAGTTTAAACACTAGTAAGTAATGTAGAATATAAAATTAAATTGAAAATCTAGCAATCGGAAATTTGAACGATTCACAAGTATGACCAAATATGCAAGCTCATACGACAACAGGTTATGTTTTTCATATTTCAGTGTGTCTCCTGGAATATTGTGACGTCTCCGCAGTATATTCTCCCAGAAAATGGCTGAAATATAGTGTAAAACTTACAGAAACATATTTGGTACCATTTTGCGTTATCTTAATTTTGTCTGATGTATATCATGAGCAGTCTGGGTCAGGATCTGCTATACCAGACTCTGGTGCCAGAACAGCACGCCAAAGCGGAACCAGCCGGGCGCCAGGCTACAAACAGATTCTTCCCCTGGCGGACCGAACGAACGGAATGGATACGCTACAGCGTATCCTTATAGTATCCACATCGTATCCTCTCC
>CAKNXH010057820.1:8898-42092 GCA_932178445.1 Andricus quercusramuli
ATATATATATATATATATCACCATTTGTCGTATCTTGCATAGTTTGACCGTAAAATAAAATTTTTGGACTTTTCATTATTTTTTGTGCAATAAAATTATGAATTTTCGATTTTTCAAGAAAATTCAGAAAGTCGTTATGATAATCTCGTATAACGTGCAACAAGAAACATTTTTCTCTTCTTGACATGTTTTCGTATCGTGCGTTGTTTGGCTGAAAATGTTAGTTTTCGTTTCTTGTTTTGGATTTTGAAAATTTTCATTTTATAAAAACATGTCATTCGAAATCAATTGTTTGAATTTTTGAGAACTATGCACAGTCGTCCATAGAATTTCTGAATTTTGAGAAAAATGGTCTAAAAATTTTGAAAATGTTCTAACTTTTTGAATTTTCATCGAAAATAGCTGGTTAACGAACTCGATTTTTCTTTTCGGTCTCTGAAACTGTGTGCGAAAGCACCATCCAATCCGATCAGTCTTTCAAAAGTTATCCGGTATACAGACGACGACGATAACGACGATAACGACAGACAGACAGACACCGACGTAGAAACTATTTTTCCTAATTCAGGAGGCCTCAAAACGTCGACATTTGATGGAATCCACGAAAGTCATTTTTCACATAAAATCAATACCTTCTCATTATGATGAGAATGTAACAATTCATTATTTTTTGTGCGATCAAAATTAGAATTTTTGATTTTTTCAAGGAAATTCAAAAAGTTGTCATGCCATTCTTGCAGGGCTTTTAAAAAGTAACGTTTTTCGTCTTTTGACTTTTTTTCATATTGTGCTTTGTTTCGCTCAAAATGTAAATTTTCGTTTTTTGGGAGGATATTTAAAATGCTATAACTCTGAAAATTTTCTTTTAATCAAAAAAAGTCGTGAGGGCAAATTGTTCGAATTTCTGAGTACTATGGACAGCCGTCCATGGAATTTCTGAATTTTGAAAAAATGGTCTAAACATTTTTGAAAATGTTCCAACTATTTGAATTTTTGTCTAAAATAGCTCGTTAACGAACTCGATCTTTCTTTTTGGTCTCTGAAACTGTGTGCGAAAGGAAAATGCAATCCGATCAGTCTCTTGAGAGTTATCGGGTATACAGACGACAACGACAACGAGAGTAACGACAACGACGTAAAAAATATTTTTTCTCATTCAGGGGGCCTCAAAACGTCGACATTTGATGAAATCCACGAAAGTCATTTTTCACATAAAATCAATACCTTCTCATTATGATGAGAATGTAATAATTCATTATTTTTTGTGCGATCAAAATTTGAATTTTCGTTTTTTTCAAGGAAATTCAAAAAGTTGTCATGACATTCTTGCAGGGCTTTCAAAAAGTAACGTTTTTTCGTCTCTTGACTTTTTTTCATATTGTGCTTTGTTTCGCTCAAAATGTAAATTTTCGTTTTTTGGGAGGATATTTGAAATGCTATAACTCTGAAAATTTTCTTTTAATCAAAAAAAGTCGTATGGGTAAATTGTTCGAATTTCTGAGTCCTATGGACAGCCGTCCGTGGAATTTCTAATTTTTGAAAAAAATGGTCTGAACATTTTTGAAAATGTTTTAACTTTTTGAGTTTTCATCGAAAACAGCTGGTTAACGAACTCGATCTCTCTTTTTGGTCGCACAAACTGTTTGCCAAAGCACAATCCAATCCGATTAGTCTTTCGAAAGTTATCCGATATACAGTCGACGACAACGACAACAACGACGACAACGACGACAACGACAACGACAACGACGACAGACAGACACCGACGTAAAAACTATTTTTCACATAAAATCAATACCTTCGCATTATGATGAGAATGTAAAAATGGTTCTTTCTGTTTATATGAGAATTTTTTTTTTTTTTTAAAAACAACAATATTACACGTAGAGTATTTATTCGCGTCCTTGAGACTCATCGATTTCTCATTCATGAATGTCATTCAAAAACTCAATTATTTTATTAGGAACATATAATATTATATATAACACATGGAAAACATATAAATTGAAAATAAAAGATTTATACATTTACTCTAAATGACGATTTTAAACCTTGGCTTCTGACAATCTTCTTTTCCAAGCACAACCGTTAAAGAAAATAGTGAAAAGTACTGATGCAGCACAAACAAAATAAGTTTTAAATACAGAATGCGATATGTAATAAAGTTCCACAAAAGGCAGCCTGCTATAAGAGACTATAACTGATGTTCTGTGTGAGTTACAAGCAATTTCTCAGTTTTGAAGATAATTTAATCTGCTGTATTTTTTTTTTCGAACAACTTAAATGTAGGATGTGTAGGGGACAATGTATTGTTCGAAAAGAAAAAGATGTAAGGTTTTTTCTTCCTGAAAATTCTCTTTAAGACGTCATACCTTCAGAAGTATCCATATATAATGCCATAACATTCTTTCCGGGGTAAAAATTATAAGTATGGGATTGATCAATCATTGACTTTCAGAAGTATAAAACATGTATGGTAAAAGAGACGATCCCATACTTCAAGTATATTGAAATAGTATAGCTAAAGTCTAGCTCAAGTATAGCTGAAGTATTGATGAAGTATAGATAAAGTATAGCTAAAGTATATATGAAGTATATGATATACTTCATCTATACTTAAGTATAGCTAAAGTATAGGATATACTCCATCTATACTTAAGTATAGCTGAAGCATAGGATATACTTAATCTATACTTGAGTATGGCCAAAGTACCTCATACAATATGTGTTCATTTATTTTTAAAGATATCATAGCAACGGGATAAAACATAATAAATCGTGATTGACAGATCGTCCACAAATTGAAAAATTTCGTGATTTAAATAATTTCTTGAGAAAGTATGCAACGAATATTGTTCGCGAGTGTAATGAAGAAGCCAGTTAATAAACTCTTCCAGTTTTAACAAAATTCTTTCCATATTTATCTCACGAAATCTACTTCGGAGTTAAAATTCAACCGTTCATTTTTTCAACTAGATGGAGATTTCTTAAAGCAAGAAGATGTATATAATAAGATTCTTATATTCTTCTTATTATTTTCTATATGTGGGTAAGAGATCCAGTAATCTTTGATTCCTAACCATAACATTATTATTGCATGAAAAAATTTATCTAATTCATTATTTAGATAAAAGACATAATGTTATATTTTTGATAATATAAAGAATTTCTTAAGTTTTGCTAAATTTAGAAGTTGCAACAAATATATATTTTTTTCATGCTGTGAAAATCATGATTCTGGATCTCTAATTTAATGTATTTCAGGTGTTCGATGTCATCATCAAGAATAAAACGCTTGTAATTATTTCGTTTTATCTCTTCATTCTATACCTACACCATTATAGCTATACCTACTATAGCCATACTTTCCCTATACTTTAGGCATACCTTATTTATACTCCTGAAATATTTGAGCTATACTTTACAGATATACATCAGCTATACTTCAGCTATACTTCAGCTATACTTCTAAGATATACTTTAGCAATACTCTTTCTATACTTCGACTATACCTGGTTATACTTTAGCTAGATTTGAGCTATACATCCACCATACATAATTCAAATAGACATGAAGTATGGGATCGTTTCATATACCATTCTTTTATTATACTATCTGAGAGATGACACCTATACGATTTCCCAGATGTTTTCCTAGATAAATCCCATACAACATTTTTTTACCCGGGTTGTTCTTTAATTGTTCGGAAATTTGTGAAATTTTTCTTGCTTATTTCAAGTTTCACGTAAAATGCAACAAAAACGTAGAATTGAACAAAAACTCATGTCTCTTACACATTTTTCAAAACATAACGAGGAGGAGCAAGTCAATCAATATTATTAATGTGGGGAATTTTTTTGAACGCAAAATTTAAGGTTTTTATCAGAGAAAACTTTACTTATTACATGTTGGTTTCGAAAAAAATTGGCGGTAAATAGGTACTCTAAATCGATTGGCTTGAGCTTCAGATTGGACATGTATGTCTGCATCTACCTGCACAAAGGAAGACTAGAAACTATATCATCGCGTAACGATCAGGATGTTCAACTCATAGGTGAAAATATCATTCAACATTTTGGTAATAGAGGAACATATGCATATCTTGAAGTACAGCAAGCGGAAACCCAAATGTGCATGTGTTAAAAACAGCAATTGAAAAAGGTTTCGCCAAATTCTCAGAAAAAATTTGGCTTCCCAATTATCTGAGAAGAATAAGATCTACCCGACCAATATGCTGAATTTTCCTATACTGCTCTACACGCTTGGTGCAGTAAAATGGAACATCGATGAGTTGGAGCAACTTGGCTGAAGCACACGTAATATGATAACAATCCATCTAAGTCATCATCCTAGATCTTCTGTACCTCGAATATACCTCTCTTGAGATAAAGCGGGTAGAGGTTTGCTGAGTTTGGAGTGTCTTCATCGAAGAACGGTTCTGGCTACAGCCTGCTCAGTTCTAAATAGCACAGATTGTCTTGTGCGACTCGTACATCAACACGAAGGCATCAATGCTGCGGCGTTTCTATACCGTGCCGCAGATTAGGCCGCAGATGAGCTTGGTCTCCCATCTAATTCCAGCGACACTACACATGGCCTAGCATCACCAACACATTTGGTGCTCAAAAATCGTGTACAGGAAGCAGAATATTCGCGTCTACTATGGGAACATGCTAACTAGCCCCTCCTTGGTAAAATCCACGGCATTATACGTACATATGAGCTATCGATGGTCTGTCCAACATGTTTCTCGAGTCTGCTGCATTGAGATTGGAGACTGCAGGATTTATTTTTGCCTGCCAATACGGCATTATAGACATCTTAGTTTACCGCGAGCGTATGATGAATGTATCTGTAGGCGATACCAACTGCCGAGCGTGCAAGCAAGAGCCAGAAACACTTGGACACGTTCTCAGTGGATGCTCAAAGTATGCATGCTACTGGTACACAGGGATACACCATGCGTCTCTGAACGTGTTATATTACCATATTCGGCACTTACATGGTGTTGATCTAATGCCCGCCTCACCATACCATATCTGGAGCCCAAGATCATTTAAGAGATGCAATACTCGACAAAAGCCGATGGTAATATCACTGCAAAGGAGGAAGAAAAACGAACGAAATATCAAGCACTTCTTTCCAAGCTGAGTAGTCTATACCAAGGCTACAAAGTCCATGTTGTAATTCTCCTAATCAGCTGTCTTGGAGGTATGAAAGCTTCATTTCTTAGCCAACTCAACGAAATCCCGGCTTGCCAGCATCAGGTTTAGTCCATCGCGAGCCGGATGTAAAAGGCTGTTCTTCTGGGATCACTTTATGTGATCCGTCAACACTGTTCCTCATAACATTCTACAAAGTTTGGTAGATCTAAAAAAAGTATCCATAGGTGAAACCTTTATTTGTAACTATGCCGTCTACCGCATAATGTCATCCGCGGCTAGAGACCGGACTCCAAGGAATAGTGTTGTACGAAATCTCTTGCGTAAATCAACCGATCTTGCTTACCTTCTAGGATAGAAGGAGGAGAAGTGGATGACGTACACATTAACACGTACACAAAAATGATTATAAGATGCACAAATGATCTGCGTGCACTAACAGAACACCTGAACAGCAACGTTTCATCTATGCATTTCAACGCAACACCCAGTGTGTTAAAGGTGGAAAACCTTGTGTATTGTGCAGCTGTAACAAGCGCTAGAACGCTGTGCCGCGTAACTAGACCTGCAAATGAAGCCGTTGCCCCAGGAAGGGATCGAAATCCGTCGTGGAAATCCGTAAGAAAGGAAATAGAACCAGAAAACTGATGCACCATGTTACTAAAATCATCCACCCTCAGTACATCGAGATATTAACACGAGCAATATTGGATGAGATTATAGACTACTCACGGCAGAGACTTCATGTTCTTACTGCTGGAATGCCTCGGTACAAGAAATGGAGTAAAAGAAGGCAAAAAAATCGAACCTTTCAGACAGATGAAAGAAGGTTCCATGGTGAACTGAGTGTAAAGCAAAATAACCAGCAAGACACGGAAGTCCCTCAATCTTAAGACATGACTAACTATTGGTCAGGTAATTCGGGAAAAACAAACAGAAGTAATTGAGATGATGTGTGGTTCAAACTAGAGAAGATGAAGGCAAGCAGTAACCCTGAAATGGAGCTGACTAACATCACAGCTTCAAATGTTTCAGCGGTTTTGAAAAGACCAAGTAACTGGAAAGCTCCAGGTCCGGACATGGTGCACAACTTTTGGTACAAGTACCTGACGGGTCGGCATCCTGCGTTGGCAAGGTGTTTTCAGAATACAATCGAATACCCAGATCTGATGCCAGGCTTTATGCTCAAGGGTACTACGAATATGTTGCGTGAAAAACCAGACGCTCAAAATCCATCTCAATTTCGACCGATAGTCTGTCTGACAACCACATGACTATTTGCATGAAGTCTTACAAATTCTTTTAATCTGCCCACGCATCATTGACTTCCTAAGTCGTGTGATGATGCTTTGAGGTACATGAACCAAGTATTTTGATCATGGACGACCGAGGATAACTAGATGAAAACGCATTCAGACGGCTATATTTCAAGGAGACTCTTTCATTGCACTGTGGTTCTGTTTCACGATGAAAGCATTGATCAAAACACTAAATAGCATGTCTCGTGGGTTCAATAAACATGATAATGAGGATGGTCATCAAAGTCACCTATCTTCTATATATAGATGATCTGAAGATATACGCTAGTTCAGACTAGAAGCTGCAGCAAATGATCGATGTCACAAATTAGTTTTTCAATAATATCCACATGAAGTTCGGACTAGATAAATGCAGAACAGTGCATTTAACCAGAGGGGAATTAGGGACTGCAGTGCTAGAGAACGAGTTCAAGAATGACGTTGAGGCAATGACTGAAGGCGAGTCATATAAATATATGGGTATTCTCGAATCTAAAGATATTCAGCATACAATAGTTAAATAAAGCCTAACGACTGCCTTCAATACAAGATTTAGATTGATTCTGAAGAGTTCTTTCAACTCGGCAAACAAGATCAGGCCAATCAACACCCATGCCATCCCTATCTTCACGTTTTTTTTGGACTCAACAAATGGTCGAACACCGACATTGAGCGATTAGTAGAATCATCCGCGTAGAAATGACGAAGCACCGAATGCACCACAGTAATGCGGTGATTGAAAGGATAGTTCTACCACGACCTAGAGGAGGTAGAGATGTTGATGTCATGAAACTGTGTAAATCCTAAGTTATACAGTTGCGAGACTATTTTAACAGCACGGCAGATGTTGCGCTATACAAAAACATCTGAAAAGCGGATCTTGACTACACACCCTTGAATTTGTCGTCAGAGGGGGCCTTGAATATCAGGGCAGAAACCATAGAGGAATTAGAAACGCAATGGAAACAAGCAGCCATCTACGGCGAGCACCCTAAAACGTCAGATCAACATGAAGTTGATATTGAGCCATCCAATATTTGGCTGAAAAATGGCGTCCTCTACCCAGAAACGAAAAGCTTCTTCATTGCGATTCAGGACAAGGTTGTCAGTACGAGAAATTATCGCAAAAACGTGTTACATCAAGACGTGGTCGACCGGTAGCGATTATGTGGAGATACCAAGGAATCTATGAAGCACATTATTAACGGTTGTCGCGTCAGGCTCAGAGAGAATATACGCACAGACATAATTATGTGGCGGGCATTACAAATCAACAACTATGCATAAACCTAGGACTCTTAACAGAATGGATGCCTTTCTATAGAGAGATTCCAGTGTCTGTTTTAGAAAACGAAGATTACATCTTATATTGAGATGTTACTATCCAGACGGGTAATTATATCCAAGCCAATCGACCCCATATCAAGATGCGAGAGAAAAAAGGTGAAAGAGTCTACATCATTGACATTGCTTGTTCACTTGACCGGAATTTGCAGGCGACCTACAAAACCAAGATCCATAAGTATAGCGAGCTCGGGCATGAAGTAAAGACAATATGGAAGAATTTGAAACATGCATCTATTAATCCTATTGGGATTTTGGCTACAGGCAATGTGTACGCAAGGTGCAATGAACATCTGGAACATGTAGAAGTCAGTGGGCACTGACAGCAGCTCAGGCGGCGGTTTTATTACATACCTGTTGCATTGTAAGAAACTTTCTAGATCATTAGGTAGCAAGCGACTAAAAACCTATGGAGTGGCTGATGGTAGCTGTAAGAAAGCCTAGAGGCGACTGTTGTCACCTTCAACACTCGTGGCCGCTGCGAAAGGATAACAACGGTAACATTTAAAATTAATTAATAATATCCTCATCTCATTGACTCATTGTTATTCCGTGGGTGATGATGCAATACCGGGTTCACCGAGAACACTTTGAAGAAAAAAAAGTTAAATAAGTTTAGCAGGCTGAACCAAGGCTGCAAAGTCCAGCTTATAGTTTTCATAATCGGCGGCCTTAGTGGTATAAAAGCTCAATTTCTCAGCCAACTCAACAAGATTCCGGCTTGGCAACGTCAGGCTCAGTCCATCGTGAACCGGCTGCAAAATGCTGTTCTGCTAAGTTCACCTCATATGGCCCATAAACACTGTTCGTCATAACATTCTGCAAAGATTGGTAGCTCCAAAAAAGTATCCTATGGTTAAATCTTCATTTCTAACTGTCCCCTCTGACGCGTAAGGTCTACAATTTTGCACATAATAAGTTCCCAAGTTCAAATAACGCAAAGAAAACCACGACTTCGACCACTAATGATGCTTGCCAATGCAAACGAATGAACGCGGATTCATTACGCTTCGAATACACAAACCATTTGACATTTTTGCGTTCAGAATCCACTACGAGAATACTCAAAAGGAATATAAAAAGGTGCCTGTTACCCTGCGCTTGACACACATCGAACCTCGTCCTGTCATGCTACTTTCTTATCTTAGACAATTAGTCGTAATTCTTGACAAATCGACATACGAAAGTTTAAAGCGATTGTAGTAGCGATTTATATTGGCCCATTCTGTAGCGTGAAGTTAAATTAATAATTACGAATTCAGATAAACGCGAGTAGCTGTCACCTAGCCCGGAAGATTAATTTTCCCCTGAATTAGCATATGCCAAAAATACTGAAATAAAATCAAGAAACGGTAATCCGAATAAAAATAATATCAATAAACCCAGTCCCAATGAAAGTAGTCGGGAGTATCAAAATGAAAAGGATTCGACTAGGCCCCAACTAAACTTGACTGGGCGAGAGAGAGAGAGAGAGAGAGAGAGTCCACCTCAAGCAAAGAAGGTCCAACCTAAGACTAAACTACCCTGTTTCAGTCGTAGTGGTGATGATCGCAGGCGGAAAAAGTGTTGAGGACGATGGGCCAAGATATGCCATAATTGCGGCAAACACGGCCAAGTCAAGCAGGATTGCGATTCTGCTTATTGTCAAGGAAACCAATCAAGGAGGGCCATCTCTTGGTCGAGGCCACTCTTTCTATTCTAAGGCAGACCCTTATTCCAGCTGTTAATGCAATTATACCTCATTCAACACACTTAAATTCGACTTTTCAATCTGATTTGATTCAGAATTCACAATCTGAAACTTAACCTCAATTTACATAAAATTCATATTATGAAACTCAACCTGAATAAATTCAGAATTATCATTCCGACACTCAGCCTGAATTGACTTCAAATTATTCGAATTTGACTCATGAGTTGGGCAGGAGAACTTTTCCACTCTCGTCAACTTCTTTTAATTCGGAAAATCATGTTTTCACACGCTCTTCAAAATTGATCTCTCGTTTTAAACCAGATTCATCTTTAAATGCCGGACTTAAAAAACTATCATGGGCCTTACAGACCCTAAAAAAAGCCTTGGTTTCATCTACTATATTGGTGTACCCAGACTTCAATATACCCTTCTGCGTTCAAACGGACGGGAATGATTATGGTTTAGGAGTTGCAATTATCTAAATTCAGGAGAAGCAAGAGTATGTAATCGCATACGTTAGCCGAGTCATGCCTCAAGCCGATCGGAACAACTCAGCAACTCAAAAAGAGTGTCTGACCTTATTCGAGGCCATCAAAAAGTTTCAGTTCTATCTCGAAGGATACCACTTCTCAGTTGTGACAGTTATCTCCGACAGGCAGATTGACCCGCAAGGCGTTAGATCTCCTATGATATAGTTTCTAAATTTTTCATCGAAAGGGACCGATGTTCCAAATGTCTCAGAATGAAAAGAAATGAACTGCTAGTTGAATAAACCAGAATGAGCTGAATAACAAGGGCTTATGAGCCAGGGGAGTTCCAGGATTTATTCTCTGAATAGATTGAGTTGGCACCTCGAAATCAGGCCAATAACGATAGCATTAATAAGACGTTACGCAAATTAGTTGTGACAAGGTGGGGAACTCCTAAGGTCAGACAGCGGCACCGAATTCAATAATAGAGCAGTAAATCAATTGGCATCAATATCGGAATTCACCGTTTCTTCATTCCGATTTATCATCCTAAGGCGAATCCGGTTGAGAAAACCAATTGCGTTCTCAACCAAAAATCAAGTAATATATTGATCAAGGTAATAGAAATTGGGATCACTATTTTAACGAGTTCCGCTTTGCCTACAGTACCACTCTACATAGCATTAATCGAGTGACTCCAGCATTTCTCAACATGAGCTGAGAATCTCGTCCGCGAAAAATTCAAATCTGGACAACTCAGATAGCGAGGATAGAGCCCTTGAGGAATTTAATGAGTCAGTTTCAATATCTGGCTTTCATTAAACAAGTCAAGTATTATGACCGTCTCCATCGCGACCGGCAATTTATGGTCAGGGATGAGGTCAAGAAACCCAATTAAATCCTCTCGAATAAAGCAACTCATGTATCGGAGAAGACGCTCTTGAGGATCATGAACTAAACTTCAACTGAATCGGGAACCACTGTCCCCATTCTGATTTAGAATTAGACACGAGAAAACGGTTTAAACTCCGCAACCGCTCCGACTAATGATAGGAAGCTCGGAATTCGTGAAGTTAATTCGGTTGCGAACAGTGGGTTCCTGGGGAATCACTTACTGAATTGAGGCCCACGATATGGGGCGAACTCTGTGACGTGGTAAATATTACCCGTCACTTAAAGAACTCCGTTTGTCGAGAAAACCGAAAAATTCCTAATCAGCACGCCTGAGACGTTAGAGCAAGGGTCACCAGCGAAACACCACCAGGAAACACTCGCGGTCTTATACCTTATCATTTATTTACTCTTCTTTTCTCCGATTATTTTCATACTTTCTCCCGGAGCGAAACCTGTCATCGAAAGTGTACTCTACGAAACCATGTATATTTAAATACGGGAACCTTCTCCCGCTCAAACCAGAGGCCACCACCATGCGGACGACCGAGACCGCCGATTAAGCAGAGTAGCAAGCGGGCATGGGGCCCCGACCCAACAACGAGAGAGTGAAGTCTCTCTCTAAACAATCTCTCTCACCGGAGTGTCACCCAAGCGGTGTAATTATGTATATGCTATTTTTTGTATGAAATTTGAATTGGCCACCTGTAGTCCGAAGGCTAAAATTAGTTGATAAAAGCTGTAGACCGGGGTGCACTCCCCAATATTTACGAATCTGTGAACTCGCTTAACTTGCGATACCTGCCCACGTGATCTCGGTTACGTCTCTTATTGGATAACTGCTTCGATTTTCAGAACTCCGACCTTTCTGTATTTCCGTAGGTCCCTCGACCTGTCAGCTGTCACTCTTGTTCTAACCTTTCGACGCAGCGCAGTAATTCCGGTTGTAAAGAACCATAAGTAAAGCAAAATTTCGAACCCAGACAACTTTTTCACGAGAATTGTAGAAGCTCGAGACTCAGGAGAATTGGACAGGAAATCCCAGTTATAGAATTTTGTGTTCTGGCATGCTCGATGGTCCTACTGGCTTTTGTCAAATAAATTCTGATTTTTAAGGAAAAGATAGCCACGTGTTTCGACAATGGAGTACCGCTAATCTTATCAAGTGCCGCGAGTGTTTCTTTTCGAAATTACTGGTTTGTGTTTTTGTTGCGACTCGTTGTTTTAGAGTATAACCTTGTAACCTCCAGAATTGTGACGATACAGGTAGTTTCGATGATGTAAAACTTTCTTTGTCATTGGGATTTCGAAATTTTAAGATGGTAAGATTGTGGGAATTCGCGATTTCGGGAAAATTAAATATCGGTTCGTACGTGTGTAGCATGTTGTGTTCTCTTCCGGAATAAATACGGTATTATTATTAATTTTTTAATTTAAATCTTGGTCTGGTCTTTGTAAATTTATTTTAAACTACCCGACCCTCTCTCTCTTTTGGTGAATAAGTGAGGGTAAGAGTCTGAAGTAATGATTGATAGAAAATGACCGGTGAACTGTAATACGTATTTCATGAAAATTTAGCAACATTGGGCGATCCGTAGTTAGGCCGCGGAAACCCCCTTATAAAAATGGCGCCGAATCTTCCGAAGTAAATTTCGAATCTTTTAAAAATTGAAATTTTTTTAGAATCTCCGAAATTATAATTCCATTTCTCTTCCGAAAAATAAATTATGGAACATGAACCAATATCTCCCTGAAGTAGACCAAAGACAATAGAACACAATAGGAGGTTATGAGAGGTCTCGGTCGGAAGTCTCATGCACACGCACACAAACAATGAAATAAAATGAAGGATTAGGCAGGAGTCGCAGAATTGGCACGCATTTCAGAAGAATAAAATGAATACAAAGAAATGCGTGAGAATTATGAAATTTTGAATTTTGCTGAAAACTGTCGAAATGAACTGAATTTTACTAGTACACCTTTCCGAAAATTTTCGACAAATTAAATGGATAAATAAATATAGAGAAAATCCCAAGCAGAAAATACGCACATCTAACGTATTTAAGATTTATGAAAAACAATTTTACCAACAAAATTAAAATGTTTTGGTACGAAAAATTCGGAAGAGAATAATTTACTAAGATGACTAAATTCTGAATATCTTCCGACATTTCACTCTAAAAATTGAAAATGGTCTCGGCTAACCTAAAAATTCGTCACGTGGCTGCCATGAGCGTCCAATTGTCCCCTTTTCTCTATCGCTGTACACGCGCCCACACAACTTGGCCAAGCATCGTAGGCATTTTTTGGAAAATTTCTAAATTTTTTTGTTGTTGATATGTTTTGCAAAATTGTAATTTGATATAATTCATATATATTTCTCCTGTTATTTCTTGATATATATTTCTCTTTCAGATTCAAATAGCATGATTCCGAAGCAAGTTTTACCCATGAGAGACCTGGATACACCGGATGACCTTTGGATAAAGAAACAACAGTTTTTTTTTTAAATCTAAAAGAAAATCTTAACCTCAAACATTTTTTTTTAACTGAAGCAAAAGAATTAAAATTCGCTTTCGGTCGAAATTAAATTTAGAAGTACTCATGTAAATTTCATAGTACCCAAATTTGATTTTTCGTTTTTTTCAAAAGTTAGTCAAAGAAAATAAAGTTTAGAGAATAAAAATTCAATCGAAACAACTGAGTGTTTCCCGTCTCTCCACAAGCCTCGGAATGATTGAAAGAAAGGAATAAAATACCATTTAGTTTTTTTTCCCGACCTGTCAAAAAGTCAACGAAAGGACATTACAATTTTTTTTGAAATTTCGGTTCCAAATAATTACCTTGTCGCGAAATGGCAAGACGTACGTGCCAAGCAGGATTTTCAAAATTTTCTTTCCCTTCAAGAATTTCAAAAAAAAAATTTTTTCATGAATTTCGTGCTTCGAAATTAGGACCTGGTCTCTCACTCGGAAACATAAAAATCCAAAATAACATTTTTAAAATTAGCTGAAACGGTGAATACATACACAGAATTAAAATATTTAATTGATCAGTTAGATAATTCTGAATTAATAGAAGCCTTGCAACACTTCGAATTAAGCACGGAAGGCATGCGAAGAGAAAAATTTTCGAGATTGCGAAAGGTTCATAAATTACTAAAAGGGTGGCCGTCACGCGATTCCGACGTCACATCCGTCATATCGGTCACAAGAGATGCAGAAGCCGACGATGGAAATAGGCGACGGTTATCAGAATTAGGCGCGTCCAGGCCGGCCCATGACTTACAGATTCCGGACCCAGTCACACTGTTGGTAGGAACAATATTGATGAATCCCAGTGTGACAACCTCCGCCAATGGTACAGAACGAACCACCCTAATGAAAACCACCTCCACGACGACCTCCGCGAGAGCAATCTCGACTCCGAGATTCAGACCGTCGGCAGTCGCACTAGGATCGAAGCTCCCAACCTTTTGTTCAATTAAGCGAACTTCACTGGGATCCCGACACCGTTCACAATCCCTAAGAGACCTGACACACCGTCACGAGCTATAAAACCGGGCACCGAATATAAATTCCCAGACCTAACGGAGAAACGAACCTAACGAAACTCGACAATGAAATCCCAATAGTCGAGCAACTCGACTGGGTTCACAGAGGATTGCGACCAGAATATCATAAGGTTATCCGTCGATCGCACGCCTAAAAAGAACCACACAGCCGCCGTAAAAGAAACTGAAGACGGAATAGCGGCCCTAAGTGCCAACGAACATGATAAACCCAAAAAAAAAAAATTGAACCCTAAAGAAAAGACCGGAAACACAAAGGGCACCGGTCCACAAACGACCCCATTGGAAGGTCCTAAGAAAGGGAGGGGGCGTCAACAGAGTGATAACACTCCTGTTGAGAACAATAGTCCTACCAAACCCACTTGGGACTCGAATAAAATAATTTGCCGAAACTGCAACCAAAAGGGTCATTTCCGAAAGGGTTGCGCCAGTCCGTGGAAACGATTTTGCTATAAATGCAAAGCGGAGGGCTATACCTTCAAAGACTGTCCTAGGTGTTCGGGAAATGGGGTAACGGAGTAGTGAAAGCGGTCCTCACTACTGCCGGGACTCGAACGCTCGTAGCAACTTCGTCACAGATCCAAACTGACAAGCCAGAAATATTGAACTTATGGTAGACTCATGCTTTGGAAACACCACTTTGATACTGGCGACAATAGACACAGATAGTTTAACCGGGGTGAGAATGCCGCCGGAACTCAAAATGTCGAACCTTCTAGAATACCAAAGTACCGGTTCGATAGACGTAGCTGTGAGCGACGAAGGTCTCTCGGACCTTGGGCCAAGGAAAATCATAGTACAAGCCCAGGTCCATAGGGATCCTGAAATAGAAGTCCCCAATCCCGTAATAAAAAGTAAACGGAAAGCACTAGACACTATAGTCGACGACTTAGAGACAATTAGGGCTATAGAGGAAAGTATTACGGAAGCAGATCTGATTAGCGGTATAGTGGAGACCCCCGAAGTAGCTAATAGAATCCACGTACGAGTAACCATAGACTCGGTTTCACTAGACGCGCTAATCGATAACGGATCCCCTCGCGTATTACTACGAAAGTCAGCTTGGGACAAGAAAGTGAAAGCTTCCGGTAGAAAGTTCGATTGTAATAAGAAAACTCGAATAATCATGGCAAACGGTTCAGCCGACATGATTATCGGAAAAGCCAATCTGCATATAACCATCGAGGGGGTGACGCGAACTTGCGATGCGAGCGTTGGGGTTTGGAACTTCAAGGTTATGACATTGAGATTATCCATAGGAAGGGAGCTTCACACCACATCCCGGACGCGCCATCTAGACTAACTGAGGATGACGATGAGGTCCTAGTGGCAACCATTTCGGAGACAACGGACTCATGGTATATGAGACGACTTAGACTCTTGGAAACTGGTAGTCCCTGAGGAGCAGAGGGTGAAAGTTATGGAGGAAGCCCATTCGGAGCCTCAGGCGGGACACTTGGGCATCGATAATACTCAAAATCGAATCGCGTTAAGGTATTATTGGCCGGGCATGTATCATGACACCGTGAAATTTGTAAGACGCTGCGGCCCTTGCCAGAGGTGTAAAGTAGAGCAGGCCATCCCAGCCGGCTAGATGGTTCAGCGAGTGGTCGAGCAACCGTGGATGGTCGTCGCTGGAGACGTCATGGGTCCATTCCCGACCAGTGAGTCTGGTTACAAGTACGTTGTAGTATTTCAGGACCTCTTCACGAAATGGGTAGCGTGCGTTCCGATCCGCGCGACAAATGGGCCCACAATCAAGAAAGCTTTTATGGATCTTATAGTGTCGCGTTGGGGCGCTCCTCAGGTGGTCCATACCGGCAATGACACTGAATTTTTGAACAGGCTGATGGAACAGATGCGTGAAAGCGTCGGAATTATACACACGACAAACCCGGTATATCATGCTCAAGCGAATCTCACTGAACGAATCAACAGGGTTCTTAAGACGATGGTCATCTCATTCTTACAAGATAATCATAAGGAGAGGGACGCTCATTTTCACGAATTCCGCTTTGCCATTAATACCGCGTTCCATGGACCCCTGAAAGTATCACCCGCCTTTATAAACTTCGGGAGAAATCCGCTGCCCTACCGTTTACTTCGCCGACAATTGGAAGTAGGCACACAGCTTCGCGAACCAAATCTGGAAGAATGGGTGGAGCGAGTGAAAAGGTTAAATAACATGAGGGATTAAGTCTGCCGATATCTCGAACGCCCTTATATAACTCAGGCAAAATATTATAATAAGAACAAGCAAGCTAGGACCTTCCGAGTGGGAGATTTAGTCTTAAAACCTAATAGGAGATTTTCCAGGAAGGCTGACGATATGACTGCCAAGTTGTGTCCGAAATATATAGGCCCCTTCAAAATCAAGCGCCGTTTATCCCCAGTTGTTTTCGGTTTGGTTTCTATCGACGGGAGAAACACCGGTAAGAAACATATTAGATATCTTAAACCCTTTGTAGAAGAGATACCGGAACTGCCTTCCAATAATGAGAAAAATTCACACTTGAAATAATCGCAGATGATCGGGATAACCCTTCATACCTAAAATACAGACCAACGACCAGGTTATAAACGAGATACTTTTTTTTGTACACCACAGCTTCCGGTACCGAAACCGACGGCCTTGGTAATGGTCAGTGGCACACCGTACTACGGCCCGTATTCTGCCGATAGGCAATACGGCGACCAGAGGGCTTGGCTGAGGGCGGGAGCTCCACGACCGGCCTCGGTCAAGTTCCCGGTCGACGTCATCTGCTGGAAGTGCCAGAGGAGGGGGCACTTACGCAGCCAATGTCTGGACCCAGCGACCGTTAAATTGTGCTTCCGGTGCGGCCAAAGCGGAGTCACGGTGACCAGCTGGCCGAAATGCTGCGAATTAGACAAATCCGACCGGGTCTTGAAGGGCGAGAGAAGGCAGAAACAAGGACAGCGCCTGATCGAAGATCCGCAGTTGATCCGATCCCACGAGAGAGCACCCTTCCACCAGGGACGCCGAAACGCCCGTCTGGTGGGTGGACCTGCCAGCGAGTAGTTGGTTACGCTCGACTGCGCTGACCAACGGCCGCTGAACGCCCCCGCCCCCTTTTTTCTTTTCTTCTTTTTTTGCTGTAATCTTTCTTTGATAGATTATCCAGCTAAGTTCAGGTTCTCATGTTTTTTGTGCCTTTCATGAACGTGGGGAAGACAATGATCAGCTTTAACTCATCGATTCATACAATATTTTTTTGACTTATGGGCGACTACCGACTCAATGTATGCGGGGGATTAATGAAATAAAAATAATTTTTGTGTTGTTTCTTACTGCCTTAAGTACTGTACTTGGTGATTTCATGGCCCCTCCCCCCTTTTTCGTATTATCTACGCGAAAGAACATTGACGATAAGAGGATAATAAAGAAAACCTCCGAGCCGCTGATCAACAGATCCAGAGATCCTGAGACGCCGAGACCTAGACGGGGTTAAACTCCAAACCTTACATAAAAATTTTTGTTGGGTTATGGATAAACTCTCTTTTCCTCTCTCCTCGTCTGGACACTTCCCTTATTTTGTGTTATCTTAATGGAATTTTTGGGATTTCTTTTTCTCTTCTGACTCTTTAGTTCGCCTACCGCTATATTTACTCTATTGCTGACTTTATTTTTATATTACTCTATTCTTCACCCTTATGCCTAAACTTGAGTATCCAGGTGGTGTTGAGGATTCCGTGCTTGAAACCGGGTTAGTATTTTTGGTAATTAAATGCCTGACCCGAGGAGCTAGAATTCAGACGACCTGTAATTTCCGTCTAAGGCCGGAGGAGCTGTGACGTGGTGAATATTACCCGTCACTGAAAGAACTCCATTTGTCAAGAAAACCGAAAACTTCCTTATCAGCACGCCTGAGACGTTAGAGCAAGGGTTACCACCGAAACACCACCAGGAAACACTCGCGGTTAGGGATGGGGAGTGACCGTCATCTGACCGATTTCATGAAATTTCACCGTCATCTGACGGTCAGCGTGAAAACGGTGAAATCATCTAATGAGGTAAAAACTAGCTATAATTTAAGTAAAATAAATCGTGAGATACGTTTTAACAGTAAATGGAAGAATTTTTTTGATAGCAGATATGAAATAAGAGCTTAGAATGTAAAAAAGTTCACTTTCGTAACAACATAACCCATAAAGTTCCGCGAATTTTTGAATTGTGAACATTGATAATTTCAATGAGTTGAATTTTTGAAACAATTTGGTGTCGTGTTTTAACTTCTAATACAATCAAAAATAATAAAACATCTTACAATGTTATTTTGTTTACTGGACAGCAGTAAACTAAGTATAAGCACACGCATATAGGTATATTTTAAGAGGAGCAGTAAAAGGGTATGAAATCAAATTAATCTTGCATAAATAAATTTGTATTCATATATAACTTACTTAAAATTATGTATTATGTAATAATTAATTTTTTGAATATAAGATTACAAGTAACGAACCGTACAACCCGTTTTTTGGTTAGATGGAAGACTCCATGTATATTAGCGATAGAAGTTTACTTAGAAATAATAAATATTATACAATAATTTATTTGACGAAAATTGTCGTATTTCCTACAAGGCAGAATAATTTTCCAGGAAATAATTTTATTTTTAACTAAAAACTGTATCCAAAATGACAAATTCAACAAAACAGTTGAGTTTTCCATAAAAAATACAATTTTTTAACAAAATATTTGAATTTTCGAATAAAAGAGATTAAACTTTGAAAATAAAAACAGGTAAATTTCTAAGTGAAAACGAATTTTTAGAAGGCAGTTGAATTATATCAGCCTGAAAAGTTGAATTTTCAACAAATATGTAGCTTTCATCCAAGAATCATAAATATTGAACTAAATAGTTACATTTTAAACAAAAAAGATGACTTTGATACCATAAAAGATGAATTTTTGCTTCAAATGGAGGAATTTTCGATCCAAAAACCCGAAAATTGAACAAAGTTGCAGTTTCGAACAAAAAAGATTACTTTTTAAAGAGATATATAGTTGAATTTTCATCAAAACAAATAAATTTAATCAAACTTGTAGAATTTCATAATGACTACAAATTCATGTTCAATATTCCCCGATTTTTCCTCTTGCAATTTTTTTTACAATATGACTTTCCTGATTTCTATAATATATGCATAACAAATATCACTTCAAATATACACAGAATTCAACTATTGCATATGTGTTTCTTTCAAAAATGTATGCATTAAAAACTTTTCCACAATTGTACATTTTATTTACATATTTAACACTTATTTATTAGATCGAAATTAATTTCCTGCAGCACCGATTCAAACTTTTCCGCCTATACTTACACTTTTGAAGGTTAGGATTCACAAAATACAACTAATTTATATATTTTTGTATTATTTTCCACATTTGCGACCTGAAAACAACATATAGGTCACATGTGCAATATTCGTTCAACAATTTATCCATAAAAAACGTTCCAATATCGATATATAAGATGATTTCAACAATTTAAATGATTTCACCGATTACCGTGAAATTTCATGAAATCGGTCAGATGACAGGGTCGGTCGGCGTCAACTTCGGTCACTCCCCATCCCTACTCGCGGCCTTATACCTTATCATTTATTTACTCTTCTGTTCTCCTATTATTTTCATACTTTCTCCCGGAGCCAAACCTGTCATCGAAAGGGGACTCTACGAAACCATGTATATTTAAATAAGGGAACCTTCTCCCGCTCAAACCAGAGGCCACCACCGTAAGGACGGCCGAGACCGCCGATCAAGCAGAGTAGCAAGCGGGCATGGGGCCCCGATCCAACAACGATAGAGTGAAGTCTCTCTCTAAACAATCTCTCTCACCGGAGTTTCACCCAAGCGGTGTAATTATGTCTATGCTATTTTTTGTATGAGATTTGAATTCGCCACCTGTACTCCGAAGGCTAAAATCAGATGATAATAGCTGTAGACCGGGGTGCACTCCCGAATATTTATGAATCTTCGATCTCGCTTAACATGCGGTTGTAAAGAACCATAAGTAACCATAAGAGATCTGCTTCTTACAAATTTATTTTATACATTACAAGGGAAGAATAGTTGTATTATTATTATAATTGAAATTTGGTTTGATAAACTACCTAAAAATTAACATAAAGATGAACCTACCATTCAAAGTCAAATATTTATTTTATAGGTATGAAATTGAGAAACGTCAATTCAAAGTTGTTTCTCATTTTCATAATTCTCTTTACCTTAGGACCAGGTAAACCCTCCCCACTGCTTATGATTTTATTTAACTAATTTCTCACTGATCATGTCTCATTTCCTGTTAACGTTATTCGATGGTTATATGATATCAGAATGTTGATATGTTTGAAACAAATGTCGGCAAGGTAGGAATCTGACTCAGTTTCACCGCTATGTGGCGTGTCATCGCGTCGATTTTGTGATTTTTTAGCCTTTTCCTGTTGCCTGTTTTACCTGGTTTTACTATGCCAAGTATGCACCACATAAATACTCGCTTATATGTGTTATATTATAAGACATATCTCATCGTTTAACGGTAAGTACATTTTTTGTAATAATTCTACTAACTATTTTAGACTTCCAGAATAATGACATGCAGTTTACAGTAAAATTGTGCTAAACATACAATAATTGTAAAATGCATAAAAATAATAAGAATTATTTGAAATTAATATTGGTGCTAAAAAAGGTATTCGTTCCTTTGAATCTAAAATCGACCAAGTATTTTTAAGTAGCAGAATGAAATAATTATTTTACCTTTCACGTTCAAAATGTATTTTGTGAATAAAAAAATAATTTTAAGAATTTTAGGATAGTTATTTATTAGAAGAAATAGATGTTCTATTTAATAATTTCCAAAAAGCGCGCGAGGCATGCGCAGTTCGTAAAGAACCGAGATTCCATTTTCTACAGTTTCCTCTTCCGCGTTCCGCGTTCTTTTCTCATGAGCACGTGGCCACAATTTATCGCGATGAATAAGAATAGTAGAAAAAGGTATGTATTTAAATCTACTTTTATCAGTATTTTGAAAAATCGATCGGTGAAATTCGATATAAATTTGTTTAAAAAAGAAATTCCATGTCACGAAATTGTGTAAATCTATCATTATTTTAACAATATAGGTTATGTTTTAACCCCATTGGAAAAATCCTTGTGACTTTATTTCCTAACGAAGAAATTCGTGAGGTTATTAAAGTTCCATTAGGGAATCCACAAGGATTAATGAAACTGACTCACGGATTTCCCCCAGGAATCTAAAAATTCTCGCGCTTTCCTCGCCAGACAATAACACAGGGATTTTCTCAATAGGGTTAGGGTTCATACGAAAATGTCCACAATTTAATTTGAAATCTCTGTATTAATTTAATTTTTTTAATTCTCATTCAAATAAAAATAATAATGATTATGAAAAGTTGTAATGAAGAGGAATAAAAGTAAGAAAAATCGAACTATATCAAATTGCGTACTTTTGAAGAGATTGCATTTTTTAGAGGAAAAATACGATTTTTAGTAAGACAATGAACAATGAATTAGAACAATGAAGCCTCTCGTAATTTTCATTTAATTTAAGTCAAAATATTGTAATAGTAGAACAAGGTTAGTCGGATGGTTATTTTTTGGTTTCAAGTTCGACTATTTTGTTGAAAATTTGACAGTTTTGTTGAAAAGTAATCTTTTTTGTGTTAAAAATTCGTCTTCCTTGTTTAAAGTTAAATTTTTTTTGTTTAAAATTCCTCTTAGGATGAAAATTCATGTATTTTGTTAGAAATTCCTTTTTTCTGGTAGAAAATTAATCTTCCATGTTTGTAAATTGAACTGCTTCGTTAAAAATTAATCTTTTTATTTGAAGAATCATCATTTTAGTTGAAAATACATCTCATTGGTTGAAAATGTATCTATTTGGTTTGAAGATGCATATCTTTCGGTTAAAAATCATATTTCTTTGTTGATATTTCAGTTATTTTGTTGAAAATTTGACCATTTTTCTTGAAAAGTCATCTTTTTGGGCTAAAAATTCGTCTTTGTTTCAAGTTCGACTTTTTTGTTGAAAATTAGTTTTGGGTTAAAAATTCATGTATTTTGTTGAAAATTCCTTTTTTCTTAGTAGAAAATCCATCTTCATGTTTGAAAATTGTACTCCTTTGTTAAAAATTCATTTTTTATTTGAAGAATCATCATTTTAGTTGAAAATACATCTCTGGTTGAAAATGTATCTATTTGATTTGAAAATTCATATCTTTTGATTAAAAATCTTATTCTTTGTTAATATTTTAATTGTTTTGTTTAAAATGTTACAAATTTTGTTTGAAAAAGTAATCCTTTTTGTTTAAAAATTCGTTTTCTTGGTTTCAAGTTCGACTTTCTTTGTTAAAAATTTGTCTTCATGGGTTAGAAATTCAAGTACTTTTTAAAAAGTCTTTTTTTTCTAGTAGAGAACTAATCTTATTCTTTGAAAGTTGAATTTCTTTTCAAAAATTCTTTTTTTTATTTAAATAATCATAATTTTAGTTAGAAATTATTCTTCTTGTTTAAAAATGTTATTTGGTTTGAAAATGTATGTATTCTGTTGAAAATTTTTCAATTTTGCTAAGAAGTGATCTTTTTTGGTTAAAAATTCATCTTCTTTGTTTCAAGTTCGACTGTGTTGTTGAAAATTCCTTTTTATGGGTTCAAATATAATTGTTTTGGTAGAAAATCAGGATAGAAGTTACCTGTTTTATTGAAAATTTATATTTTTGGGTTGAAAATTCAACTGCCTTGTAAAAAATTCGTCTTTTTGGTTTGAAATATCAACCAATTTGGTTCAAATTACTCTTCTTTGACTAAAAAACTTTTTCTGGTTTAAAATTTAACTCTCGTGTTAAATTTTGTCTTCTTGGTTGAATTAATTTTTTGGTTAAAAAATTAAAATCTTTTTCATTCGAAAATTGTGCCTGGTGGAGAATTCGTCTTTTTGGTTTTAAACTTCAACAATTAGGCTTAAATTGTTTTTCTTTCTTGACTGAGGAACTTCTCTTGTTTTAAATTTTTACTCTTATATTGAATTTTGTCTTTTTGCTTGAATTAAATTATTTTTTATTTAAAATTAAAATTTTTTTTTTTCGAAAATTCAACTAATTGGTTGAAAGTTGAAATATCTTGTTGAAAGTATGAAAGAAAATCTTTTCAAATGCATTTTATTTAGTTTGAACTATTTTTTAGACTTCTTTATTTAAAAAAATTAATCTTTGACTGATTTAAATACATTTTCATACATTTTTCTTCAGGAAAATTGAATCTTGTGTGGAATTTTCATCTTATACAGCAAAAAAAAAACACGTTTCCTGTTGAAAAAATTTAAAAAAAAACATTATTTTACAATGTCATGTAAGTTTTAACACATGAAAGCTTTAATTTACTTGCTTTCGCGCAAAAAATCACAAAAAAATTAATTTTTGATACTTTATACGTAAAATAATCACTTTATAAAAAATTCTAACCTAACAGTCAGTAGGTTAGAATTCGTATTTCAATTCTGATCATTCTGATCATCTATAATTGATATTATTATCTTATAATGTGTTGAAACTTACATAACATACTGAAATAAATGTTTTTTTTGACAAAAACAGTTTTAAGAGAAAACGTGCTTTTCGCTGTATAGTGTATACGATGAAAATTCAATCTATTTTTCAATGGCGCTGATACACCGAAAAATTGCGGCAACCGTGGGAAAAGTGAGGTGAGCAAAGATCGAAATCTATTAGGTATTTTCACTTTAACCACCAGCTAACTTCACTTCATTGAATGCTGAGGGGAAAACAATGGATCAGATGCATGGGATTTGGTCCATTTTTGCCCTATTTTGCTAATATCTTCGTAAAAGCTAATTTTTTCTGTATAAGTGTATTTGAAAATTAGTTTTTATTTTTCAAGTTCCGTTGCATGAAATAATGAAATGATAATGAATATTATTTATTACGAAGATATTACAAAAATAATGTTTTGTCTCATGTATTTAGTCCATTGTTTTCCCCTCGGCACTTAACGAAGTGAAGTTAGCTGGTGCTTGAAGTGGAAATACCTTATTGGAAACAATGCAAAGTAAAGTAAAATTATCCCGTAAGTTGTACACATTTTGAACAATTCTTTTACCATACATAAATTTGTTCTAAATCACATACAATGTTTTCAAAATACGTATGGCTTATGACAGCATGTATAATTTTAATTTATTTTTTATTGCTCCCAATGGATTTCGAGCTTTGCTCACTTTACTTTTGCCAGGGTCACCGCAATTTTCGGTGGCGGCAGCATACGGAAAGGTAGATTAGGTTCCTATGCCCTATGGCACACCCGAGATGTCCGATTCCAAAATACTTACTCGACTTACTCTAAATTATAACCTCCAGTTTCTACAAACGCGGTTTCTCCAAGTTATCTCTCCGGGTTATTTTTATTATTATAAATTTTTAATGTTTTGATACGAAAGAAAATAATCTGCACATTCTCATCGCGCGCGGCTCGCTTTGCTCGCAAGTTTGAGCGCGCCTAGGGCGCGCACCAGTTGGATCTCACGATTCGCGCTCGATTAGGCATTCATCTCGCGTTTCGAGCTCGGACACATTTGCCTGACGCTTTAATTTCGGTTTTCGAACTTCGTGTGCTCACCATTGCGCGCTTCGCGGGCAAATGCTCTCTTAGTTAGCTTCATCGTTATGACCTGCTTTTGGTTTCATTATGTACGTTTTACATAGAAAGAGGAACTAATTTACTTAAGTTTCTATCGACCTTAAGGAATACATTCTCATCAAGACACTCGCGCTTCGCGCTCGATATTTCGTTTGAAAATCATGTAAACCTCGCGCTCCACGCTCATTTCTGTTCATCGTATAATAGAAACTCAAAACTTTGAGCGCGCACACGGCGCGCGATTTGGTTGTCGCGCTTCGCAACGACAATATGTTATGTTCTATGTTCTTCAGATACAAATGACTAAATTTGTATTTGCTGTAAAATGAAGAAGGAAATTCCTTCACTTCAGCGTACGTTTCCGTATCTTTCTAATAAATCATACAATCAGAGAGATTTCTTCCAAGTATCTGAAAAGGGGCGGAAAACAGTATCTAAGTTGTTTTTGGAACATATATATGATAAATTTTTAAATGATTATTGAAAAATGGACATTTGACAAAAATCAGGGGGGGGGGGGCAAATTTTACACGAATCTAATACCTTCTCTGGATGAGAATGTAAAAATAGAATAAATTGTTCGAATTTTCAAGTACCATGAACATTAATTTTTATTATACCATTAAGCCATTTCCCTTTCGGGGTGGGCGTGATTCGGTCGGTTCGAAAATAGTAATGTGGGGAAGGAGGTATAGATTTTTTAGATTGATCTAGAATTTTCGTGTTATTTATTTAAATAACAAGTTCGTCCCGCAACACTGATCTGACCCAGGTGGCTGATCAATCACTCTAGTGATCACCCCAAGTGAAGAGCCTCACAAAATTGTTATGTGGGCGGTCCCCCACTTGGGCCTATTAGTATCTAAGATCTTTTGGTTTAGGCGTCATACACTCTACTCACATTCTGCTTATAAACTATTTGTCGCCACACTTTTCTGTCCTGGCATACTTCTCTACCTTCCTTCACGTCCATGCATTTTTTCATGCAAGCTCTCGTGTTTCAGATTCTAACCATTCTTTTGGCGGTCTACCCCTGGGCATTCTGCCATTTACTTCACCTTTATTCACTTGTTTGGTTAGTCGTTCATCTTACATTCTTTCAAGATGCCCAAACCATCTTAACTGATTTCTTTCCCATATGTCGACTAGTGTATCTCCTGTACCACATTCGTTAAGGATTGTCTTGTTTCGGACTTTGTAAATCAGTGTTTTCCCGCAAATTGTGCGCAAAGGTATCATGCCAATCACGTTAATTTTACTCTTATCCTTTTCTTAACATGTCCATGTCTCGCTACCGTATAGCACAGTCGGTACAATAATAGAATTATGTATCGCCATTTTAGCTTTTTTTGATATATTTTTACTTCTGAGAATGGACCCTGCTCTACCGATAACCTTCTTACCCTCGTTTATGCGCCTATCTATCTCCCCATCTATCTTCCCGTCACTAGTGAATAGGCTACCTAGATATATATACTTATCAACTTGTTCTAATTTCTCATCACTTAGGACAATGTTGCAAATGGTTTTATCACCTTTTCTTTCAAACATTATGATTTTTGTTTTATTCACGTTAATTTTCGCAGTGTTAACAATGATATCCCGTAGCATAGGCAATGCGCACTCTATATCTTTATTGCTTAGAAGCGCTTCTCAAGTTGCCCTATCTATGCGTTCGTTTAACTTATTCTAAAAATCTATCCGCACTTCTGGTTTCTGTAAATTTTCAATCTTTATCCGCGTTTGTTTCATTTGTTTGGTTCTCTTTCTTCTCCATCCCCGCCCTAAGTTCATCTTGGAGACTAAAAGGTAATGATCAGTATTGCATTCAGCCCCCCTCATGACTCTTGTAGCTTTGACTAGTTCTCTTAGTCTTTCATCCACAATAACGAAGTCAATTATACTGTGGCTATTTTCTTTACGCCAGGTGTACATGTGGATCTTTCTATGTATAAACCAAGTATTTGTAATAAATAGGCCCTTTTCTAAGCATAAGCTAACTAATTTTTCCCTGTTACAATTTTTTCTTGTTGGATCCCCAGAATTACTTAGCACCCTTTCTGTATCTGTACCCTGACGTTGGACGCCGAACCATCCGTTCATATCTCCTAGCAGAATGATTCTTTCACCATGATCGCAAGTACTTATTTTATCATTTAAAGTGTCCCAGGAGGCGTCCTTGACATCTCTCTGATCACTATCAACTGGGGCGTAGCACGCTATGATAAACAATCTTCTGATTCTTACCTTCATTCTAACGCACAGCAATCTGGGCGATACATCCTTGATCTTTGAGATGTTGCCTTGCTTCTTCAGTCATAATCTAACCGACCTCTTGACTAAAATGTGATTCACTATCTACTCCTGACCATATTTCAACACCGCTTTTCAACACCCCATTTTCTATGTTTCTACTTTCGCAACCCTTTTTCTTCGTCTCAGGTACACATAAAATATCTAGTTTTCTTACGTGCATAGTTTCTCGCAGTTCTCTTACCTCAAGATTACAGTTGGGGGGGGGGGGGGGCAAGGATGGAAACCGAGGGATTCACAATTGGTTGACGTTTTATGCTGAGAAGGTCACCAGCCCTCAGTAGCGTTGTATTAGGTAGGAGTTCCCATGTTTCGATCTGCTAATTCCCGGCCTACCTCTAAACGACGAGCCAATAACTCTTTTTTTGTTATGCACAAATTTCTTTTCATCATGATTCGTCATATCTTGCATAGCTTGGCCGAAAAATTGAATGTTTGGATGTTTAATTATTTTTTGTGCAATAAAAATGTGAATTTTCGATTTTTGAAGAAAATTCGAAAAGTCGTTATGATAATCTTGTAGGGCGTGCAAAAAGAAACACTTTTTTTGTCTTGACTTTTTTTCGTATCGTGCGTTGTTTGGCTGAAAATGTTAATCTTCGTTTCTTTTTTTGGATTTTGAAAATGCTGTAACTCTGAAAATTTTGATTTTATCGAAACATGTCATGGGAATAAATTGTTTGAATGCTCGGTGACTATAAGCGGCCGTACATATGATTTTCAAATTTTGAAAAAAATGGTCAAAAAAATTTTCAAAATGCTCTCACTTTTTGAATTTTTATCCAAAATGGCTGGCTAACGAACTTGACCTTTAGTTTAGGAGACTCAAAGAGTATACCAAAGGACAATCAAATCGATCAATTCTTTCGAAAGTTATCGTGCTCACAGACAGACAGACACATTCGTAAAAACCTGTTTTTTGGCTTAAGGGGGTCTCAAAACGTGGACATTTGACAAAAACCGGGGGGGTCAAATTTTACACAAATCTAATAGCTTCTCTAGATGAGAATGTAAAAAATCGAAAAATATGAACGAATATTAAACTTTTAATATTTGTATTCCGGATTTAGAAATTAATTATAGTGGCAATATTTCCAACTTAGAATTAATTGAACCTCAACATTTCAAGATTTTGTTCTATAATCTGAGGTGCTTTAAGCACACTGGAACCTCTCATATCTGAAACGTCAAACTTATTTCAACTAACTTCAGGGTCTTACAATCGAAATATTTTGTGAAGGGTTAACACTTAACCGTCAAATATACATACTTACGTACAAATGCGTACATACGTAAAAAAAAGTATGAATTTATTAGGAATTATTTTTGTCCGATGTAAACATTTGTTTAGTAAACATTTAAACCTTTCTTTACAATGCTGTTTCCCATAAAAGTCTGTAATTAGTGCATTTTTTTGAAAATATAGCCAAATTTGGACAAAATATAATTTAAAATATAAACTTTACCCTTATAACATTTCAGTCAAATCAGACGGTTCAAGTAAGAGTTTTATCAGAGTATAAATATTTGTAGGCGTCCGCATGAAAAGGGCCCTTATGGTCGGTCTGAAATGTCTAAAATAGTCTATATTTTTCAATACGCTTGGGAAAATGCAGGGATCATTGTCAGTCCCTTTTCTTCTTTTTTCTCCAATTTTTATCACCCTTCCCAGCCCTATAATCTGTATTTTTGAGAATTTTTACTATTTTTCCTTTTTCTAACTGCAATTAATTTTTCGAACAAAAACCTATAACACTAAAAAATTCGCCCTAAAATCTATACTTGTGTACCTATATGAGCAATCCGCATCTTAAAGAAATAGAAAATTGAGAGGAAATTCAGCTTGAAACCATTCAAATTTGAAGACCTTTATCAAATAATCTTTTAAACTTGCAATTTAAGAAAGATTTAAAATCTTTTACATTCATTAGAAGTCTTTATACTTAAAATCCTTTTGAAGCTGTTTAATTAATGAAAAAATGTACAAACTCTTAAATTCTTAAAGAATCAAGCACGCATTGTAGTAAATGGATTTTTTTCAAAATATCGTTTTTTTATACAAAATTGAAAAAAAATTTAAATAGAATTTTATTTGAAAATTTAACGTAGTAATAATTTTTCTACCTTAAATACTGTTATATCGCGGTCTTTAATTTTGATATTCTCGAAAAAATAATGTTTTTGATCAAACCTTTTTTATTCTCATTCAGCATCGTCATACCTCAGGAGCAAGTTTCCGTTTTTGCAAACAATTAAAAATTATACTTTTAATCGCTGTCCGAAGGCGATTTTGAAAACCCATGAAAATTTTATTTTTAAATTCTCAGTCGTCTTCCTCGGAAATGGCTATAACTTTTTTACGTCCAACTTTATTTACTTGTATTCAGAAACTTACAAGTGTAACGGGAAAATGCTTTTTTTTTTATTTTCTTCAATACTTTTTGAAATTTTGAAAAATATTTCATATAAAGTATCCAGCGATACATTCGTTCTTCCAATCCTAAAATAGAAAAAGACAACACCGTTAACTGCAAAATGAACGAAGCCGAGAAAATCGACGAAAACTGTTCGAATCTTTATGCGATGTATCGCGGATTCTTATCTTTTTTCTGCATTTTTGTTGTTGTTCTTGACTAACTTGCATACGATCTTTTCATTTTTGCAAGAAAAATTGTTGAAAAATGTTGATACAATATCTAAAATGCAGTTAACGGTATTGATTGGGATGCTGAAATTCGAAAAACGCCGTAACGGGCAGATACGGCTCTCTTCGCATTACGGACCTCAGAAATAGGCCTGCCGTGATTTGAGAGAACGCCGTTCACGACAAAAGAATATGGAAGAGTGGAATTATTATAAAATATAAGTTAAATATGGAATTATAATTATTATGGAATATTGCATATAAGATTATTATTAATATTCATAATTGTTTTATCTTTCTTACGCTTGTTTTTAAATCAGCCAAATAGATATTAATGTTATCTATCTCAATAAATTGGAAGTCGGTACTTGAAAAAAAACCGGATATATATATATATATATATATATATATTATAAGTTTTATTAAATTTCATTAATAATAAATAATGCGAAATTCTAGCGGAAATAATGCATCTTCATTTATTAAATGTACGTAAATTCCGAATGTATGGAGTAACAGCCAAACACGAAATTATTGACTAAAAATGAAGTGATTTTAAACATACTTGGATTATAATCATATGATCAAATTCCATATTACGATCATAAAAAATCAAATATTATAAAATACATTTTTTAGAAGTTAAGTGCTGGTAAGAAGTGCTGGTAAGTGCCTGGAAAATATTTCACTCTAATACTTATTTAATGAAAGAAGGTGATTGAATTTCGAGACTTGGAACTCGAGACCAGCTGGCTGTGATCAATCTTGCGAAAGGATTGGTGTTGTTGGATAAGGGGTGGATTGTGGAGGGAAGGGGGGGGGGGCTGTGGACAAAATTACCATTAATCATGTAGCAAGTAATGTATACGGTCTGCCGGACCGATAGCCATTCCCTAATCTTAATGCAAGCGATGCAAGCCTTCTTACCGGGAAGATTCAGATGGGGAAAGATAGACAAATATTTATTCCAGTCACAATAAAAAATAAAATCCTTTTATTTTAAGATGAAGGTTGCTTTTCGACAACTTTATGAAAATAGGCAAAATGTTTTGTGAACAGAATTTTCGGTCATGGAAAGGGGAGAGGAGGTTTTTAAATGTATACTTCTCGTTGGTAATGCGTCCAGGAAAGGTTTAAATTAATATGTTCAAAAGCATATAGTTAAAAATCATGAATTGAAATTTATTGATAAAATTAGAGTTTGAAAGTTACTTTCAGATAGCTTTGATCGGAAAATAAAAACCTTGTCCCTTTCCCATCCATCTAAAAAAGGTTAAAATATTATCATATTGAGAAGTATAATTAAACATTGTAAACTAAAGTATGTTCTTGAACTAAAAATTCGCAATGTTTACCATTAAATTTAATTTGTTCGAAAGAATAACATTAAAATCGATACTTTTCAGCTTCTCCTATCGGATTCTTCTTCTTTAAGGTAAAAAAAACTTAGCAATATCAGTTTTGAGACACAAATCGGTAAATTGAGAAAAATTAAAACAAAAATTCTTCTGTCTCATTCAAAGAAAAGATATAAAAAGAAAATCTCTGTTCAATTCATAATTATGTTCACATAGATAATGTAACAACTAATATAAGAATTATTATATGTCACGAATTCAAAATTTCAATAATTCTGTCACTTCAATTCAACACTATATGTTAAAAATCATTGTTATCAGTGGGGGATCATACATATAGACCATCGTGTTGAATTAACAACGAGAGATAAGGGTGTGTAATAATAAACAAAGCAAATTGTAAATTTATGATTGAAATATATTTGTAAGTAAAAAGGGTTTTCCAGAGAGACGACTATACCGCACGGCTCCTTTCGAAAGACTGACTCAGGTCAAGTACAAATTGATCATAGAGGATGGGGTTATAAAAGTAAAAGCATAAATCGTACCCCGGCTTATTGTCATAAAAGACCCATTTATAAAAGGGCATAAATACGAGTTTTCTCCAAAATCTAGTAAATGGCTTCGGGTAACTAAAGAGTTGTAAATTTTAAGACCTAAGTGGCTCTTAAGAACCCAAGAAAGTACAATTCAAAACAGATGTTCTTAGAAAATATAAAATGAGTAATCCCCTTTTCCTTATATCAACACATCGAGAACAAAATTGTTCATCTTAAAACATTAGTCAATTAAATGATCCACAGGCTGGATAATGCTCTCCGTGGCATTGTAAAAATTCTTTCTAATATTTTACATATCGTTCGCAATAACATCTCTGTAACTAAATTTAGTAGTAAATATTAAAAACCTAAAGCGGTAGAATCGATTTTTAGAAATACAGGGTGTCCCAGACTCAAGTGCCCGGACTTATATAGCTGTATAAAAATAATACAAATAAATCGAAAATTCCTTTTCCAAAAATCAGTTGAAATTTTAGTTTCTGAGTTGTTAAATATTTAGGCTGGACCAATCAGGAGCGTGGTATAAACAGTCGTGCGTACGTGAGCGTGAGTCTAACGCAGTGTATTGAGGCGAGCGCCGAGGTGGGGTTAGCGAGGAGAGAACAGCAGTCACCACACTACGCTAGACTCTCGCTCACGTACGCACGATTGTTTATACCGCGCTCCTGATTGGTCCAGCTTGAATATTTAATAAGTCAAAAACTGAAACTTCAACTGATTTTTGGAAAAGAAATTTTCGATTTATTTTTTTAATTTTTATACAGCCACATAAGTCCGGACACTTGAGTCTGAGACACCCTGTATAATGCAATAAAACTTTCACCCCGACATGTGCAAGATTTTCGACTATTAGTGGACCTATAAGGACAAGTCGGAAATCTAGTTATATGAAATTTCATGAAAATTGAAGTGATTTCAATTTTATAAAAAGTCTGTACGAGTTCTGGTGAAGTAAGGCAAAAAAAATTCACTCGTGAGGTGGATTTTGCGACACGTGATGCCAGTATCTTCTTCACCACTATCATTTGTCACGTGCAGGTCCCTTTCAGCTCCATTTCAGAAAAAATGAAGTTAGATTAATTCTGATCGGTAACCGTACCCGTAATAAGGACCGTGCAGAACGGGACCAAAGCGAGGAGAATAATCACAAGGGCGAAGAGGACCATACCCGTGATGAGGACCGTGCAGGAC